>JAOTOL010001651.1:1207500-1282500 GCA_034440575.1 Imbricaverruca yamaguchii | reverse complement strand
GACAAATTTAAAGACCTCAATGCGATCTCCTCTCAGCCTTCTATATCTAAGTGAAAACATATTCAATTTCTTCAATCTTTCCTCATATGCCAGGTTGCTTCTTCTTCATAGCTAGGAGACCAAGCTTGGATGCAGTATTCCAAATGTGGCCTGACATATGCACAGTAAAGCTTCCTCATGACTTCCTCACTTCTGTATGATACATTCCTATTTATTGCCCCGAGCGTTCTCAGTGCCTTCTTCCTGGCTTCCTTGGTCTGTTCTGGTGCCCCCAATTTTGTGTTTAGAATAACACCTAAATCCTTCTCCTGTTGAGTCACTGATAGCACTTGGCCACCCATCAAGTATGGAGCCTTCATATGCTGCTTACCTACATGCATGATTTTGCACTTATCAAAATTAAATTTCATTTGCCATTCTTCGGACCACTTCACAAGTTCGTCTAAGTCTTTTTGTAGCGAGATATGCTCATCTTGACCTGTTATTGCCCTAAAGACCTTCAAATCATCCGCAAATTTCAAATCTTTACTGCTTAGGCCACTTTCAATGTTATTTACAAATATAATGAACGGTAGTGGCTCCAGTACTGACCCATGGGGGACTCCACTAAGAACAGTTTGCCATGATGACTTCGTACCATTTAGCATCACTCTTTGCTGTCTATCTGAAAGCCACAACTCTATCCATTTTAAGATGCTACCTGCAATACCATGGGCCTGAAGCTGTATCATTAACCGTGTATGTGGTACCTTGTCAAAGGCCTTACTAAAGTCAAGATACGCTACATCAACCTGATTTCCCTGATTAAATTGTTATGTGGCGAAGTTGAAAAAGTCTAAGAGATTTGTGAGACACGACCGTTCTTTCCCAAACCCATGTTGAGTATCTTGAATCAACCTGTTTCCTTCCAGATAACTAACTATTCAATCCTTGCTAATTGATTCGAGTACCTTGCAGCCTAGGGATGTGAGACTTACTGGCCTATAGTTTTCAACTTTCCCTCTTTCTCCTTTCTTGAAAATAGGAACTACATTTGCCCCTTTCCAATCGGTTGGGATTTCATTTTGTGAAACTGATCTACAAAATGTTATACTAAGTGGAATTGCCAGTTCCTTTTCAGTTTCCCGCAACACCCTAGCATAAATTTCATCAGGCCCTGCTGCCTTGTTTGGCTTTATTTTCTTGATATGATTGTAAACAACATCACTATCAATGAAATCAACATCATTTATCAGATCACATGTCACTGAACTATGGTGTACGGTCATATCAGAATTGCGTGTCATATCAGCAGGTACAGGTAAAACCATGCCAAAGAAGGGTTAGACCACATTTGAGTTTTCAGTCGGAACTACCCGTTTCACGCAATTAAGTTTACTCCGAAGTCGATAACTACTTGCTTCTATGAACGATGGCGTGCTACGATATATCTTTTGCGTAGCACATGTCAGAAGATTGGTACTTGGAAAACATAGTGTCAACTTCGAATTGAATTATAGGGGCTTCAGAATGGGAGGTTTCTCTATTCGCCACCACAGACTGTTCGATACTGTAGGGGTAATATAAAAAACGTGAACCGCTGTTAGATGGACTTGATTAAGACGTGGATGGTGCGTAGGCGTTGAGAAGCGCGAGGTGAAGGAACCTAGTTTGGATCTCGAATGCTGGAGATGTGTGTCGTTCGTTAGTAAATATTAGGAGACAGGAGATGAAGTAGCGGCAAAACATGTATCCCCGGTGGTCCTCAGACCCGGTGGTCCTCAGACCTAGTACTTTGCAGTTTGCGGGCTCTGTACTGTTCAGCCCTTGGTGTCGCCTAAGTCACTGCTGATTTCGCCAGCGAGTTGGACACTATCGCTGCGTCGAGTGTAGTCTGATGTCGACCGAAATTGTACGTGTGTTCTGTGTATGTGTGTATGGGTGTATATGTGTGTGTGTGTGTGTGTATGCGTGTATGGGTGTGTATATGTGTGTATGTGTGTGTATGTGTGTACATGTGTGTGTATGTGTGTGTATGTGTGTGTATGTGTGTGTATGTGTGTGTATGTGTGTGTATATGTGTGTATGTGTGTATGTGTATGTATGTGTGTATGTGTGTGCATGTGTGTATATGTGTGCATGCATTTGTATCTGTGTATATATGTATGTGTGTGTGCGCGCGCGCGTGTGTGTGTGTGTGTGTGTGTGTGTGTGTGTGTGTGTGTGTATGTGTGTGTGTGTGGGGTGTGTGTGTATGTGTATATATGCATGTGTGTGTGCGCGTGTGTGTGTGTGTGTGTGTGTGTGTGTGTGTGTGTGTGTGTGTGTGTGTGTGTGTGTGTGTGTGTGTGTGTGTGCGTGTATGTGTACTTATGCATGTGTGTGTGCGCGTGTGCGTGTGTGTGTGTGTGTGTGTGTGTGTGTGTGTGTGTGTGTGTGTGTGTGTGTGTGGGGTGTGTGTGTATGTGTATATATGCATGTGTGTGCGCGCGTGTGTGTGTGTGTGTGTGTGTGTGTGTGTGTGTGTGTGTGTGTGTGTGTGTGTGTGTGTGTGTGTGTGTGTGTGTGTGTGTGTGTGTGTGTGTGTGTGTGTGTGTGTGTGTGTGTGTGTGTGTGTGTGTGTGTGTGTGTGTGTGTATGTGTGTGTGGGGTGTGTGTGTGTGTATGTGTATATATGTATGTGTGTGTGTGTGTGTGTGTGTGTGTGTGTGTGTGTGTGTGTGTGTGTGTGTGTGTGTGTGTGTATGTGTGTGTGTGTGTGTGTGTGTGTGTGTGTGTGTGTGTGTGTGTGTGTGTGTGTGTGTGTGTGTGTGTGTGTGTGTGTGTGTGTGTGTGTGTGTGTGTGTGTGTGTGTGTGTGTGTGTGTGTGTGTGTGTGTGTGTGTGTGTGTGTGTGTGTGTGGTGTGTGTGTGTGTCGCACGGCCAGTGCAGGCCCGCCATAAACCCACCTTGCAAACGAGCGTGCTCCGCTTCATAAATGTGCCAGTTGTATAGCAACGACTGGTGGCCAAGAGTCGCCAAGTGGACGAGGTGAGCGCTTATTATCGTGCCGTTCAGTTCGCCCCTGGCTGTCTCGTCACAAATGAGCAACGGCAACGGCCGACAAACACGATGCGTCGTTCGCCAGATTCGACTGGCAACGTGTCGGTCGCAACGATTCGGTTGGTAACGAGTAGGCCTTAGCGATTCGACTGGCAACGTGTCGGCCTTAGCGATTCGACTGGTTACGAGTTGGCTAGTAACGAGTCGGCCTTAGCGATTCTACTGGTTACGAGTTGGCTAGTAACGAGTCGGCCTTAGCGATTCTACTGGTTACGAGTTGGCTAGTAACGAGTCGGCCTTAGCGATTCGACTGGTTACGAGTTGGCTAGTAACGAGTCGGCCTTAGCAATTCGACTGGTTACGAGTTGGCTAGTAACGAGTCGGCCTTAGCGATTCGACTGGTTACGAGTTGGCTAGTAACGAGTCGGCCTTAGCGATTCGACTGGTTACGAGTTGGCTAGTAACGAGTCGGCCTTAGCGATTCGACTGGTTACGAGTTGGCTAGTAACGAGTCGGACGGAGCGGAATACTGTCCGGTATCCAATACAGTACTGGCCGGTACCCAGTACAGTACTGGTCGGCATCCAGTACAGTACTGGTCGGCATCCAGTACAGTACTGGTCGACATCCAGTACACCTAGTGCCGAATGTTGCCGCGGCACTGGCCGATATTCAGTGCAACACTGGCCGGTATCCAGTACAGAACTGGCCGGTATCTAGTACAGTACTGGCGGGTATCCAGTACATTTTGTGACGAATATTGTTGCGTGGCTCCTTAGTTGCCTGCGCATGACCGTGCGGCGCGACCCTTGTCGTCACTCAGTGGCAGTTGCAGGGCTCGGCTGGCGACGTGCCAAGCGGGAGGTAAAAAATAAATAAGGAGGAAGTCTGGCACCATTTATCATTTGGCCGGGGTGCGGGCACGATCAGCTGTCGTCTGGAGCGAGCCAGATTTCGGTGCCAATCTGGTGATGGCTGAGCAGGCAACAGACGCCGCTCAGACGTACAATGACGTCATCAGCGGCAGACCGAGCCATTGCGTGATCTGACAGGGCGTGGACCTGGCTACCACTGACCTCCGCTTGTTGATCGCTGCTTCACGACGCATTGGCTGCCACGGTGTCGCTAAGCGACTGGTCGCCGTCCGGGGGCAGCGACAAGTGGGATTGGAACCCATGGCATTTCGGCTGAGAGACGAGCACTCCATCCATCCATGCCTATGGCAGGAATTGACGTTTTTATAGTGTTGGAGGAGTTTGGAAATAACTGTTACCATATCCTGGCGATGCACAAATTAGCCATCGGATGGGCTCCAAATAAGGTCTAGGGCGTTCATTGGTGAATCGAGAAAACAGATACCTTTTCGCATAGAAGGTGACGCCTGATGAGCAATATCGGATAGATGACAAGGACATATTGCCTTGTGGTTGAAGTGTGTATGTTGGACAAAAAGGATGCACGTGAGTAATGCAAGTAATACAAATTTTGACCAAAAATAGAACAGGTGATATGGCGGGATGAACGGGATAGCGGGGCAAAATGGCATTTCCCAGGTACTCATTAGCGGTGCGGTCCAGTGCCACACTTGTTTATTAATAGTTGTTCCATTTCCCGTCCTTTTCTGGTGTAGCAAAATGACAGCGAGCGCGAAGAGCTCGTACTTCACATCGTACAGCTGTAGTAGCTGTTGCTTTTCCACTATACTCTATTCCCGGTACATGTCTCATGACAACCTTGCCAGCAGATGCCGTGTTCAGTTGTCAACGTCATCTTTTGCCTGCACCTTCGCGTACAATTTTGACCATCATATTTCCAACTTGTTTTGCCGTCAGCACCGGCTTATCTTTGCCTGCTACCCTCCGGTCGATGAAGAAATGAATTACAGGACACTGATCTACACGAACTGTTAATGCCCAGCCAACGAACAGTTTCGCATTGTTTTCTCAGCGCATGTGTTAGTTCACCATATTGCCCCGTCCTCTATCCCATTTACACCGAAGATGGGGAAAGTAGGAAAGCGGAATGGTCTACCTTGCACCAGAGTTGAGCTTAATCGGCATTATGTTCGTAGCCAAATGTTATGCACGATGGGACCAGACGCTCCAAAGCTGAGTTCGAAGGGTAAATCTTTTCAATATGTTCCGATAGTTTTGTGTCGGAAGCCATGGAACGTTAGCTAAGCCCGGTTTATTTTAACGCTTAGCTCCGGTGGGAGGTTTGCCATTCCCTCTTCTCCTAGATCTGGCTAAGCCAGCGGGCCAATGGAAATATATATATATATATATATATATATATATATATATATATATATATAGTGAACCACTAATACAAATTCCGCTCATGATGTGTCTACTTCACACTAGTCACGCATCGCCATTGGCTTTGCATGCATTCACCACATTGACGGTCAGCACTGTCCGCTTCATGTTGTGAGGGCAGTGTTCTTCGCGGTACCGCGGCGCCTGACATGTCTGACCTCGCCGCGGGCCATCAAATGTGCCGAATCATTCGGCGCGCCGGGCGACGTATCCCCGTCTGGCACAGGCCTGCCTGCCCGCCACAGCAGCCGAAACTTCGGCACGGTCTCATCCAGTGGCCATATCTGTTGTAATCCCGCACGTAGTTGGATGGACACCGAACCAATTAATTTCCTACTGCCAGGATCTAGTGCACGTCTTGGAGGACCGACTCGCCGTTATTTTGCTTCACGTCTGAAGAGACATGTCCGCACAAAAGCCCGGGCCTAGTTAGGCCGGAGTCGCCCTATTGTCTGACAGCTGCAGAGCAGTGGCTCCAGCAGGAGGTGCCCGGTCGTCTGACAGCTGTAGGGCAGCGGTTCTAGTAGATGTGCGGGCGCCTGGCAGTTTTAGGTCAGCGGCTCCGGCAGGAGGTGTCACGACATCTGATAGCTGTAGGGCAGCTGCTCTGGTGGAGGGTGACCCGGGCGTCTGGCAGCTGCAGGGCAGCGGTTCTGGTGGAAGGTTCTGCGGCGTCTGACAGTTATAGATCAGCCGGTTTCGGTGGGAGGTCTCCAGTGCTTAACAGCCGTAGGGTAGCGGCTCCGACGGCAGATTCCCCGGTGTCTGGCAGCTGTGGGGCAGCTGCTCCGACGGGAGATTCCCCGGTGTCTGGCAGCTGTGGGGCAGCGGCTCCGACGGCAGATTCCCCGGTGTCTGGCAGCCGTGGGGCAGCGGCTCCGACGGCAGATTCCCCGGTGTCTGGCAGCCGTAGGGTAGCGGCTCCGACGGGAGATTTCCCGGTGTCTGACAGCTGTGGGGCAGCTGCCCCGACGGGAGATTCCCCGGTGTCTGGCAGCTGTGGGGCAGCGGCTCCGACGGCAGATTCCCCGGTGTCTGGCAGCTGTGGGGCAGCGGCTCCGACGGCAGATTCCCCGGTGTCTGGCAGCTGTGGGGCAGCGGCTCCGACGGCAGATTCCCCGGTGTCTGGCAGCTGTGGGGCAGCGGCTCCAACGGCAGATTCCCCGGTGTCTGGCAGCTGTGGGGCAGCGGCTCCGACGGCAGATTCCCCGGTGTCTGGCAGCTGTGGGGCAGCGGCTCCGACGGCAGATTCCCCGGTGTCTGGCAGCTGTGGGGCAGCGGCTCCGACGGCAGATTCCCCGGTGTCTGGCAGCTGTGGGGCAGCTGCTCCGACGGGAGATTCCCCGGTGTCTCGCAGCTGTGGGGCAGCGGCTCCGACGGCAGATTCCCCGGTGTCTGGCAGCTGTGGGGCAGTGGCTCCGACGGGAGATTCCCCGGTGCCTGGTAGCTATGGGACAGCGGTTCCGGTGGGAGCTTCCGTGGCTTCTCACGACCGCGGGAGCCGGACTGGGCGCTGCGTGCCAAGGTCCGATGGCGGCTGGCCCGGTGTCTGTGACTGCTGACAGAGCCCGGCGACACGACCCGGCCCGTTTTTATTGCGGTGAGATGCAGGCTTCAGCCGCCTTGACAGCGCTGACGGCCGCCATTAATTTCGAGTTGGTCGGCTTGAATTTAAAATTGGATTTTTGACAAGGAGCGTAGATATGATTCAGACGAGGAGCGAAATGAATTCATGAGGGCCGGCACAGCACAGGCGTCGGATTAAAGCGCAAGCAGCGCGCCCCGATTGGAGAGCGCTGGGAGCGCGTGATGGATGAAGTCTGTTGAAGCGATCTGGATCTGTGATGGTGTCGACCAGCCGCCTTTGTGAAATATGCACGATACGCTGCACTGGCGTGGGGCTCGATCCGCTCCGCACAATGACACCGTAACTGGTTGAAAAACGCACACTTGCCGCCAGGATATCGTGATAGCATTGTCTACCGGAGACCAACCACCAGCTGTCCAGTATTAACTAAACAATGTGCATGCCCACTCACCGGTCGGCTGTCGTTGTCTAAGATGTCCGAGTCCACACAGCTGGTGAGAAAGGCAGCGGGCCACATTGTTGGTGCGCCGTCCGCGCTCACGGCGTCCAAATGGCCGCCAGCTCTGGCGCCTGCCTTCGACAACCCTCTTCGTCCGTGCCCGCCGGCAGACTGCTCTTTTTCAGCGTGTCTCTCCACGCCGCGGACTTTATTTTCCATCACAAATTTATTGCTTCCCAACTGATTATTAGCGCGAGATTTATGTCACTGGGGCCCATTTACAGCCGCCCGGCCGGACCGCGCCGCGCCGGGCCGGGAAAAAGCGACCCCCGGCCAGCCGGGGCGGCTGGCACAGACGTCTCGCTGGTCCCGAGCACCCTCTGTATCCGCTGCCCAGAGCCCTTTGCCGTGTTGACTTCGTGATGCTACGGATCCCGGCCGACATCACTACATAGGCTCCGTGATGCTGGTATGCGGAGCCCAGTCGACATCACTATATAGGCTTTGTGATGCTGGTATACGGATCCCGGCCGACATCACTACATAGGCTCCGTGATGCTGGTATACGGAGCCCAGTCGACATCACTATATAGGCTTTGTGATGCTGGTATACGGATCCCGGCCGACATCACTACATAGGCTCCGTGATGCTGGTATACGGATCCCGGCCGACATCACTACATAGGCTCCGTGATGCTGGTATACGGAGCCCAGTCGACATCACTATATAGGCTTTGTGATGCTACGGAGCCCGGCCGACATCACTACATAGGCTCCGTGATGCTGGTATACGGAGCCCAGTCGACATCACTATATAGGCTCCGTGATGCTGGTATACGGATCCCGGCCGACATCACTACATAGGCTCCGTGATGCTGGTATACGGAGCCCAGTCGACATCACTATATAGGCTTTGTGATGCTGGTATACGGATCCCGGCCGACATCACTACATAGGCTCCGTGATGCTGGTATACGGAGCCCAGTCGACATCACTACATAGGCTCCGTGATGCTGGTATACGGAGCCCAGTCGACATTACCACACAGGCGGCAGGCTAACTTAATCCAGCAAACAACTACAACAACAGTATACGGCGCATAACCAACGAAGACGTCACCACGTTTGGTGACTGATCAGAGTAAGCAGAGTGGCGCGTGAACCTCCTCTGGCCGGACAGCGTAGAATGACCGGCAGGTCAGACAGGCCAGACGGACCAGCCAACAGAGGGGTGCGCCACTGGAAGGGGTGCCGACCGACAGAGCCGGGGCGGCCAGGGGAAGGGCGACGGGCTCCACTGACGCCACGGTAATTACCGACCGGCACAATTTATAGGACAGAAATAGCTGGGGCATTCGGTTACAAAAGGAGCTAAGTGCTCAGCTGACTGCTTTACGACAAGACTTGGAGCCCAGGTTTGTTAGAATTTTATTTATCGTGAAACAGTCATGTGCACCCTAGGTACGGTTGGTTTGAATATTTAAGATTGGAGCGACCCACAAGCTGCATTGATGAGCAGACCACGGTGTGGTTCGATCATGATGTGGTGTGGTGATGTGGTGCAGTGATGTGGTGATGATTTGCAGTGATATGGTGATGTGATGCAATGGTGCGGTGATGTGGTGCAGTGCTGTGATGTGGTGATGTGGTGCAGTGATGTGATGTGGTGATGTGGTGCAGTGATGTTATGTGGTGATGTGGTACAGTGATGTTATATGGTGATGTGGTTTGGTGATGTGTTGTGGTGACGTGGTGTGGTGATGTGGTGATGTGGTATGGTGATGTGGTATGGTGATGTGGTGTGGTGATGTGATGTGGTGATGTGGTGTGGTGATGTGGTGTGGTGATGTGGTGTGGTGATGTGGTGTGGTGATGTGGTGTGGTGATGTGGTGTGGTGATGTGGTGTGGTGATGTGGTGTGGTGATGTGGTGTGGTGATGTGGTGTGGTGATGTGGTGTGGTGATGTGGTGTGGTGATGTGGTGTGGTGATGTGGTGTGGTGATGTGGTGTGGTGATGTGGTGTGGTGATGTGGTGTGGTGATGTGGTGTGGTGATGTGGTGTGGTGATGTGGTGTGGTGATGTGGTGTGGTGATGTGGTGTGGTGATGTGGTGTGGTGATGTGGTGTGGTGATGTGGTGTGGTGATGTGGTGTGGTGATGTGGTGTGGTGATGTGGTGTGGTGATGTGGTGTGGTGATGTGGTGTGGTGATGTGGTGTGGTGATGTGGTGTGGTGATGTGGTGTGGTGTGTGGTGTGGTGATGTGGTGTGGTGATGGTGTGGTGATGGTGTGGTGATGTGGTGTGGTGATGTGGTGTGGTGATGTGGTGTGGTGATGTGGTGTGGTGATGTGGTGTGGTGATGTGGTGTGGTGATGTGGTGTGGTGATGTGGTGTGGTGATGTGGTGTGGTGATGTGGTGTGGTGATGTGGTGTGGTGATGTGGTGTGGTGATGTGGTGTGGTGATGTGGTGTGGTGATGTGGTGTGGTGATGTGGTGTGGTGATGTGGTGTGGTGATGTGGTGTGGTGATGTGGTGTGGTGATGTGGTGTGGTGATGTGGTGTGGTGATGTGGTGTGGTGATGTGGTGTGGTGATGTGGTGTGGTGATGTGGTGTGGTGATGTGGTGTGGTGATGTGGTGTGGTGATGTGGTGTGGTGATGTGGTGTGGTGATGTGGTGTGGTGATGTGGTGTGGTGATGTGGTGTGGTGATGTGGTGTGGTGATGTGGTGTGGTGATGTGGTGTGGTGATGTGGTGTGGTGATGTGGTGTGGTGATGTGGTGTGGTGATGTGGTGTGGTGATGTGGTGTGGTGATGTGGTGTGGTGATGTGGTGTGGTGATGTGGTGTGGTGATGTGGTGTGGTGATGTGGTGTGGTGATGTGGCGTGGTGATGTAATGTGGTGATGTGGTGATGTGATGCGGTGATGTGGTGATGTGGTGCGATGATGTGGTGTTGTGTGGTGTGTTGAACAGACTGCGGTATGGTTCGATCATGATATGCCATCCAATGGTCAGCGTGGAAATTCCTCATGCATCTTCGAGTGAATGATGATTACTGTCTGCAGTGCATTGGTGTAGGAAAGCTAGAAAAACAAACACATACTTGGTAGTCGCGGCTGGCTATGTAGGAATAGCAATTGGTAATGTACCCATTGAACGCAAACAAGTTGGAGTGCATTAGTACTGACTCGGGGCGTAGTGGGCCGTACGCTGTTCTCACATAATGCATTGTAGTTCATGCGTCCAGAGAATATAGCAGTCCTGACATAGTTCTCGGAGCTAAGTGGTGGTGGCACACACCAGTACAATATTTAGCAATCTATGATAATTGCAGATTGTAGATTTCAGAGAGGAACATGATTGCACGTACATTGTCAATGTGCTGTGCCTCACATGGTCCTATGCTAATGCATTAATCCTTTATAAATCAATACGTACACATCAAAGTAATTGGAAACGTCCTTACAAAGTTGGCAATGTTCAAGCAACTGACGCGGTGGAAATATTTGCCCGATTGGGTCTTTTGTGGAGCATCTGTGGTGTACATCCAACATTTTTATTCATTATTTTCGATGATAACCTTGCCCATGAGCGTCTTTATGGTCTCTTAATCCTGCTGTTATATGTCTAGGACGTCGTCATTTTCCGACGCCGTATGACTGTAAAGACGTTGACGTGTGTCCATCCCTTATCGAATTATATCGGAACCGCACTGTTACAGGACAAATGCGCCAACGCTGGAATAGCTCACAGAAAGTCTGCTCTGAACCTCGGCTTTCGACAGTGTATGGTCGATCCGTTAGTGATGAGTTATGCAGCACCATGGGTCTAGATTCCTTCAGATTCACAGCCACTACGGTTCCATCGCGTGTTATGGGACTCCACACTTTTCTTCATCACCGAAAGTCTTTCCTCAGTACATTAGGCTTTTCGACGTTGACTAGATAAATTAATTTTATCATTCCGACAACATCGTCAGAACCGACATGGAACCTTCGTACTACAGCCCGTTCCATTGTGGTTCTGCACTCAGCAATGTGTGCTACAGGGTTTTCTCGAAAATAAAATGAGAAGAGTATCTGATGTCATATGACATCAAGCTTCTTGAAAAGGTGAGAAAACAAGTCATGAACATATCACAATGCACTATCTCTTTCGAGAAGATGTAATTATTCGTGGCCTGCTAAAATATTGGCTCCCTTCGTTTATAATTGTTTCGTGTACTCACTCACAAAGAGCCCGCATGTTTACTCCGGGGTCCCCTTCCCTATCCTTGGAGAACAGCATGGTACTTTCGGGTTCATTGGGCCTGTAAGGGTGCCCTCCCTCCCATGCCCCGATGTCGTTACTACTTTAGATCAATCCAGCGGCTTGATAAACTACTGGGTAAGGTTCCGTTGAATGCGAATCATTACAGTGACCAGAATGTGATTTCACTGTACAGCAAGTCCGCTTTGCGATTTTCGGGGTTGCACCACCAATCTCGTCTCGAACTGAGAGTATGTTGAGGCTTAGTATACTATTGCCGATTTATTATCGTTCTCTGATTGTATTCTCTTCTTTTTAATCCAATCGTCATGAAGTATGGTTTATTAAACATTTGAAGCTAATTGGAAATGGAAAATTGTTGGCTCATTGAAGCCAAGTACTAGCCATACCTTCAAGTACTTTTTTATATTTCATTCAGTACAATCAAGGGCACGGGAATCGTTGTGAAAGGCAGAGGCGACATCATCATTTCATCCCGACAGTCATGGACCCTACCGGTGACAGCCATGGACCCTAATACCCCAGGTTCCAACGTTAGTGTATACCTGACAAATGCTCACTTGAAAATATGCTTAGGTTCTTCCCAAATTTCTAGAATTTGAAGCATGTTCCATTATATCAAGCAAAGATAGCTTGCAATTCATTCCTAGGAGCATTTGCGAATCAGTGGTGCTCCTTAAGGCTATCAAAATGTGTTGGTGATTTGGCCCATGACTCCACGCCGCCCGCTGGATACACTAGTCATCCTATGACCACAAATTAGCTTTTTTTTCAGGGCAAAGCTTGCCACTTCGCTGAGAAATTCTGCTCTTCAGTGTGTGGTGTAAACGTGTTTTCCCTCCGTAGTGCGAGGGAAGAAAGTGCCATATTTATGGTCTCTGATTTCGATAATGTCCACGTATCAGAATATTTTCCCAATGACAATCAGATATGGCGTCAAAATAATAGCATTTAGAATGGCTTTCGTCTCACTAAGTTCATGATGTATTCGGATCGTATCGTATCTTGACAAATTCCATGATAAAGTCCAAAGAGAAAGACGGGCCGACAAAGTCAATACTCAAGGAAGAACATTGAAATATAATAGTCATATGGAGAACTGCAAGTAGGATAAGATTCAAATGGCAAAAGTCAGTTAGGACAAAAGTAAAATGGACGAAGGTCAAACGAACAAAAAGCCAAATGTAAAACGTCCGTGGGATTAAAATCAAAATGTTCAAGATCAGGATGACAAGCTAACTTTTTAAGTAATATGGGGAAAGTCAAAAAGAAATGAAGTGGAAGGGATAAAGGATGAAATGACAACAAACAAACAGGGACGATTCAAAACGCGATAAGACATACTGCTCAATTCTGTGTAGGAAACTCCACCTTTTGCTGCTCTTTTGCACACGTTGGTAAAAAGTCATCCCAGCCAATATTCACGGATATACGTTTTTGTCCTGGTTTGGGACCGAAGCGTCATCAGCGGGTATGAGAAAAGATGGTTGCTGCTTCCCATGCACGTGTAAGAGCGCGATATGTTTGTTGAAGTTAAAATGGATTCATCGGTCGTCATTCTTCCACCATCCGCAAGCTCCGTGGAATTTAGCGATATATTTTGAATAGCCTAGATTTTCTTTTCTATGTTTGTATTCTTTGTATCTCGGGTTTGTGAAACATTACTTTATCTTCGGGGAATTTTAAGTTAAAAACAGCCATACTGGAAACGTTAGTCTCTTATGGAAATTGGGTTTCAATACGCGTTACGTATTTTTCCTTTGGACTTTTGTCCCATTTCCTTTTGTCCGTTTGTTATTCATTTGACGTCTTGTACGTTTGACTGAGTTAATCGGACATTAGGTAAATTTGAATGGGGCAGAAGTGGTGGAATATAGACAGTTCAGTGTGTTCACATGCATTCTTCAAATTGTCTTTATTGGGATAATTATGCCGCACCAATAGCTACCATTAATATATGTTATTAAGGTACATGACAACGTGTAAAATTAGACTTCGCGCCGTCATTATTTCCTTTAAGAGGTCACAATTACGAAAATTAGCTTGGTCCCACGTTGGACTGTCAAACAATGGCAATTCCTAGCTATCTCCTCCAGAAATCGTGTTTGTAGAATCTGTCAGCTCCAATACTCCTCGGTCCATGGTTTTCGCATCGTTAAAATTGGGTCACTTTAGGTCATCCGCTGCATCAGTATCACCCACCTCAGGGAAAGGTAAGACATCTCAACTTGTTATGAACACGTCAGCTATCATTTACGGTCGCTGGGGAGTTTGGTGGCACCAATGGGAGTATAAGCAATCAGAAATTTGACAACTGTCAATTGACTCAACACAACTGTCAACACACCTGACTCGCAGCGCTGTCCAGCTCGTGATGCCCGAGTCAACTCTAAGTTGGATTGGTGCCGCCAAAAGTCACTAACGGATATGCAACGGCCAATTACTATGAATATTGGGGATACAGACAAATCCAATGTAGCTCTATCTCAACAGCATACGTTACACACGAATCGCAAGAGCTGCTGATAATAAGGGGCACGCTTCAAAAGACCGGAACTCTTACACGATCACCATACTCTTCCAAGCTCAAGCGCAAGCACACAAGCTTTCCCATTTAACCCTATTCCGGTAAGGGGAGGTGGCGAATTCTCCATCGTGATTGTTTTGCCACCGTCAGTTTGATAAGCGTTCTTGCTTGTACGAACAAAAATGGCAAGAAATATTTTAAAAACTGCTTTCGCTTTGCTAATTCGTATTAAATTTTCCATCTCACAACTTTGTCAGAGGCGGTTCCAGAAGCAAATATTCGCAGGCACGTCCGACATTTATTTGCGAAAGCTTAAGAAGAGCGTATGCTTGGATCATGTTTCATTATTTTACTGTTCAGGTGGGTATAATTTGAAACTAAACTGCTCATCCTACTTCGCTTACCTACGGAAATGCTTTTTTGAGCCTAATGCTTTTGAGTCAATGACACATCCGAGGAATAAAAAATGAACAAAAAGTGACTGTTTTTTAAGTGAAATAATTTACGTTGCTATTGAAATGTTGAGATAGTGGAATGAATTCAGGACACACGGTAATAATGCATCACAAGCAGTGGCGGAACCAAAGGTATCCCCATAGAAGATTCAAGAGGTGATGAGAGGTACTTAGTGCATACCTTATTCAAACCACTATAAGCAGTGGCGTGGCGAGGGTGACACTTTGTTGTTGTTTCTTTGTTTATTGGTTGGTTCACGACACACTTTATGCACATTCACGGCTAATGGCGCCGCCCACACTGTTTCGCCGGTGGGCCGCGGGATTGGGAAATGTCCTGAGTGGCGTTGGAGTCGAACCCGGGACCTTTGGTACCCATAGCCCGACACCTTAACCACTCGGCCATCCCCGCCCCAGGGTGACACTTTGCCAACGGTGGTTCAAAGTAGTAGAGGGGTGAATTCAAGAGACATGATTATAATAAATTAAAAGCAATGTCTGAACCAGGAGCTTTTGCCAATGGCCAACAGTTGTAGCAGCATTCCCACTCAGTCTTCTCAGGATCTTCTAAGCATGATTTCCTGGCGACGCCTTTGGACCAAGAACTCACGGTGGGTGTCGATACTATGTATGAATGAAGAAAAAATTGGAGTATTTGTGGCGCTGATTGCGAAGGACCACACACAAAGAACAAATCATACCCGTGCCTCACCACTTGGACTCAAAATTACACCATTGGTCGTATTATAAGCGCATATATGGACTTCAAATGGCGTTCTGAATCAGTAAGGATGATCTATGCCCAGCCATGCACTACTTGACACTTGACACACAAACTTGACACAAAAACTCACAAATGGTTTTGACCAATTTCACATAATTAGTTTCCTCCTGACTTCGCCATTGCGACGATTTGTAGACCTGGTATTGGACAGCTGTAAATTAGACCAGTGGAATTCGCTTTAGCTGTTCGGCCTTCTAATGATTCAAGAGATTCAGAAGTAGTGGGGATGAGGGGCGGCATCCGTCCCCTTGGGCCTCTCGCGATAGGGTTAATACTATTTATTTTATCATGTGCTGGTTGGCGACGGACCGAAATGTCGAAACATTTCAATTCGCCTTGCCTGTCAGTGCGCACCAGCTGGTGCTTTCTTCACAACATCACCATGAGTCTAATCATAGGATAATCAAGGATGGGTGGTATTTCAATACATTAAGTCGTGTTCAAGCATAGTCTCTTCACACCTAGATCCACCCTTGAGGTCATCTGAATACAGATGCGTGGATACACCCCCCCCCCCTCTCGATACCCGGAGCACCCACAACGCTTAAATGCGTATATATATAGAACACAATTATGCCTGTTAGGGAGTTATAAGCAGGATGGTAGGTAGCCTTCCAGCGTTCGAATGGATCAGCCGCATACGCTACGTTTTGTGTTCATTTCGACAGACCGCGCCGCGTCTCTGTGACACAAATGCGATTCATTGATTTGCGAAAAATGGCTGGACTGGATCCCATATCTATGAAATACCATAGATATGGGATAATATCATATCACGTGTCGCGGTCAATAAGCACCAGGCTGAGGTCAATTACGAAATAGTGTGTAGTGAACGGATGGAGTCAACGTTTAAAAACATCGATTATGCTTCGCGAAAGTTAATGGCCGACACCAACACACATCCAATGCGTTGCGCGATATTTCTTTTCGACATTTCTGTTCACATGGGTTTTCACCTCTTTTTCATGGCGTGACAGTGCAAACGTCAGGGCAGAAATAAACTTGCAAATCATTGTATTGAATCATGACACAGTCAACGGAGCAGTCGGGCGGGCTCCCGTAACCGAAGCAGATAATGACCTGATAAAGTGTTTATATAGGTGACCTGAGGTCAAATTCCGGGTCTAGCGTGTGCATTACATCATTAATAATGTTCAAAACATCACTGATGACAATTTTGGAACATTTAAACACAATCACAGTGATTCATAACAATGACAAGCCAAGCAATGCAAAGCTAGATAATTTTGAAATTTTGACCTCATTTGACCTTGAAGATATTGACCAAAGGTCATGGATTGCGCCCACAATCACTATCGTGCCCATCCACCCTACGAATTTCGTTGCTCCAGCTTTCACACGTGCACGTCCGGGGACCAGATATCTGCCCCCTCCGGTGTTTCCTCATTTTCAGCCGAACTAATCGGGTTAGCAAGGCCAAACCTCGCATAGTTGTTCATTGGTCTTTTCCGCATATTCTCATACATTTTTAATCCTGGGTCATCTCAGGTCAGGTCACCAGGTCAGGCGAAGTGACCAAACTACACTCGGAGTCCTAGGTGGCATAACTTCCACAATAATTGGGCGATTGACTTCAAACTTATAACATGTCATGATCTCATCCGGGACAATAATATGTATATCGGATTTTTTCGTAGCATTGACCTTAGGTCAGGTCGCGGCCACGGCTTCCCCATTATAGGGCTATGGTAAAATATACAAATGTTTCCTGGTTACATATTTGCGCTCGGAATGATCTCACAACGGTTGTGGCATGTAGATGGAAGCTATGCTCAATGTTACCGCTGACATTTTTGCTCAGTGACCTCACGAAGGTCTCTGAGGTCACCTGAGATCATTACACATTTATGTGCATTATATCGCACTGCATTCAGCTAGAAGGCTGGAATTACTGTCATTGTGCTTGTATCGCCAAGACGTGTCGATTGATACATGACATGACCTCCCTAGGCGAATTCGTGACGTTGACCTGAGTTTCGGTTGACCTGACCTTAAATTATACCGCCTATTGTCGGTAGCGCATTTCAAGAACTGTCGAATAGCGTTCGCCGTTTGTTTCTATCTGTCACAGGTCCTGAGATATGTGTCAATATCTGAGTCCGACCTGATGTGTTCGAATTTGACATGTGATGACCCAGTGACTTGAATGTTGATCTGAGCGAAAAAATGACTGAAACACTTTCGATAGAGCCCGTCACCAGCTATCCAACGCCGTTTTCCGTTTGTCGCTAGCTAGCATAGTTCTAGAGATCTTAGGGGGCAGACATCTGCCCCCTCCCGGACATGCGAAGTTGGCGCGGACCTCCGACGTGCGAGTGTTAATAGGAGCCGAGATCCTAGGGGGCGATCCACCCCCTCCAGTGCGCGTAATTTTCAGAGGCCCTCCTGGGCGCGTATTAAATGTGACATGATTGCCTTACCTGACTTCAGGTTGCTATTTTACATTTGTGTGGCCATTTACTCGCCCAGTTCTGTTCCACTTTAGAACATGCGCATAGTACTAGTACTAGATTACATATTACGCATTTGAAAACTTTGTTACGACATTGTAATGGTGGCAATGCATCAGGAAAATTAGTGGTGTTTTTGTACCGACATTGTGCCGACATTGGAATGGTGGCAATGCATTAGAAAATTAGTGGTGTCTTTCTTGATCACAGTTCTGTGATTGAGTTCGTAGTTCTCTTGAGTGCAGTTCTCTTGAGCATAGCTTTTATCGAACATTTTAAAGGAAGTTTAAAAAAGGAACTATCTCACTTTGTCACTTTTATGTCACTTTGGCATACCCTAACTCAAGATAGACTGGAATTAATTTATTTGCTCATCAGGTGTAGGGGAAAATATAATGTTGTCCAAGGGACTAAAGAACCATTCGGAAAAGAACTTGAGGGGTGAAGTTAATCTACTCTGGAAGGAATACAACATGTCAAAATACTCTTCTTACCTCCAAGTCGTTATCATTCAATCTCATTTACCCATGAGTGACAAAAAAAAGGTGAGACCAATGTTCTCCCGAATTGCTATCATTCCGATATTGGCCCGATGCTTACGAGTAACTGACATGTAATCGAGTACAGATGCTGGGCACGTCAGATGCTGCGTGGCTTGAGCGAATACAGCCGGATAGAATTGTGCTGGACGCCATGGGACTATCACCTACCTACACACACAGGTATCTGAACAAATCAAATACCTAAGACATGCATCTATCTCCTTCCTCCAGAAGTTTGTCCTTGACCAACTTCAAGGCCAAGGTCGTCCCGACGCGCTTCCGGACTGAAAAGTTACTGCTGACTTTATTTTATTGTAGTTACCATTCAAAGTAATGTCTACCATCGTTTGCTAAATCACCACCATTTTTCACAGTCGTCGTACCCTGCTCGAGCGCAAGTATGACATGCCCTGCCATCTGGCGTTCACAATCTCCTCACAGGTTTGCAGAGGTATCGCCAGGTAGCAGCACTGGCTGGGAATTATGGCTTCCTCTTGACAGCCTGGTGGTGATAACGAGCGGGTCGAAAAGATGGCAGCACATGCTGACGTCCACAGGTGGCGCCAGTCCAAACTGATTAAGGCCTTCTGAAGAATCCTATCACGTTCTCCTGGAGAGTCGGAATCAAGAATAGTGATGGTGATACAACAGGTTATCATGGGTACCATATCTACATCAGCAGTGGAACCGCAGTGAAATGTGCATGACGCAGTCAGGGACGTGCAAGGTGGGACCGCACACCGACTTGTGTGCGATACTTTTCTCGAGATGAAGCACAAGTGTGTCCTGAGTTCTTGAATGGGCATTCTATTTGTATTTCGGTCGAATAAATTCGG
This sequence comes from Imbricaverruca yamaguchii, assembly GCA_034440575.1. Classification (NCBI taxonomy): domain Eukaryota; kingdom Metazoa; phylum Arthropoda; class Thecostraca; family Neoverrucidae; genus Imbricaverruca; species Imbricaverruca yamaguchii. The sequence continues at coordinate 1,263,247 of JAOTOL010001651.1, read as the reverse complement.
TCCATTACGTATATGATTCCCTGGCTATGTATTTTATTATCTCAAGAAGTATTAGTACTATCTGCTCACAAATTTCCAGAACACACCGACTACTCGGCCCCGCCAGTTTTGGCGCGGCTGGCTGCTCGCTATCGCAGTTCTCACTTTTAGTTCTCGTTAGGTGGCACCCGTCGCTCATTCTATATTTCATTTTCTAGTGGGGTGACACCGGTCACCCCACGCGATTTTCGTTCTTGTCGTAGTTCCGTTCCAGGAGTTTCTGTGTGCCCATTATCTTTATTTAAATTACACTAGGTAGGATTTTTTTCCGCAATGGGGAAAAAGCCTATGAAGGACACAGACCCATGCTCGCCAATGGGAGCTGACTATGAATCTCCTCCTCTGACGACACCCGAGGTCCATCGCACGAACACGGACTTGGCCCCTGATGCTCCCTTGATTGATGCAAACGTTGATGACCCGCGCCGAACTATTCCCCTCGATGACGTCATGGAAGCCCTCTGCGTCTCGCCGACTCCTGCCCGTCCCAAGACCACGACCTCGCCTCACGATCCGGACCATACCATCACTCTCTATGCCGCTGACCCACGCTTGCACCAGATCACACCCACCCAACCTGAACCAATCTAATCCATTGAACCTTACCCCGACAGTGCTGGCTCGTACGTAGTCGTTAAGCCTGTCGAGGAATCCGTTTCCTTTCGCCGTATCAACGTTTTCTGGCCAACTAAACAACTCTTAGCCATCTGCTCCTTAGTCAATCCCGACATTGAAGCCCCCAGCCAACGGAACCCTAGTAATAAAAAGGCAATCCCGAACCCAGACCGAAGCCTTCCTCCGTACCACCACATTTTGTGGAAAATCCGTTACCATCACTCTCCATTCTACCGCAATACCACCATTGTCTATTCGCCGGAGACCCGCTTCATGTCTGAGGAAGATATTCAGGCGGAGCTCGGGCCGGAGGGGGTGACCCACGTCCGCCGCATCACCTCCTGTAAAGATGGCCAAAAACGTGACACGAGCCTCCTTGCCCTTACCTTTAACTCGGCCACTCTTCCCAAATGTCCCTCACCCTTCGGTGACTCGACCAACTTCCAGCCGGCAGACATAGGGGGGGACAGTGACCGGCCGCCGTGACCTTGCCAAGGTCACCAGCCGGAGGGACGGCTCGAGCGGGTCCACCGCCGCCGTTCCCACCCAGCCCATATGTTCGCCGCACCCAGTCCACATGTCCGCCGCACCAAGCCCACATGTCCGCCGCACCCAGCCCACATGTCCGCCGCACCCAGTCCACATGTCCGCCGCACCCAGCCCACATGTCCGCCGCACCCAGCCCACATGTCCGCCGCACCAAGCCCACATGTCCGCCGCACCCAGCCCACATGTCCGCCGCACCAAGCCCACATGTCCGCCGCACCCAGCCCACATGTCCGCCGCACCCAGCCCACATGTCCGCCGCACCAAGCCCACATGTCCGCCGCACCCAGCCCACATGTCCGCCGCACCAAGCCCACATGTCCGCCGCACCCAGCCCACATGTCCGCCGCACCCAGTCCACATGTCCGCCGCACCCAGCCCGCATGTACACCGCACCCAGCCCACATGTCCGCCGCACCCAGCCCGCATGTCCGCGGCACCCAGCCCGCATGTCCGCCGCACCCAGCCCGCATGTCCGCCGCACCCAGCCCACATGTCCGCCGCACCAAGCCCACATGTCCGCCGCACCAAGCCCACATGTACACCGCACCAAGCACACATGTCCGCCGCACCCAGCCCACATGTCCGCCGCACCCAGCCCGCATGTCCGCCGCACCAAGCCCACATGTCCGCCGCACCCAGCACACATGTCCGCCAGAATTACACACTTGTGTCCAACATGCACCGAAAGGTGCCGACGAATATTAATTTTCACAAATGTCCATATTTATACAATGGAACTTCCGTAGTCTAATATCAAGATGCGCTGAAATGAAAGCATTCTATAGTTTACTAACCCCCATTCTCATCGCATTACATGAAACCTGGTTGCGATCCACCGATACATATCGTTTCAATCTTTTCAATTATTCGCTGCACCGTCATGACGAGGTTCGTGGACCACACCGCAGTGACGGTACAGACCTTTAAATTGACAATGCTACAGACATCCACAAATTACACTGTATTCATCGTTACAAGCCGTGGCTTGTACATTACGTTTTCATGGTCGAAATATCGATGCATGCTCACTATACATGCCACCGTTTACAGACAACACAAACATTTTGACACAATAAGAAAACCTCATCACAAATGTTAAAAGCCCGTTCACCTTGGCGATTTCAACGCTCATAGCCGAGCGTGGGATAAAAAATGCACACACCCAGACACTTGCGGACTCATTAATCAACACATTTTAGGTCGCCACAATTTAGTAATACTTAACACTGGAGAGCAATTTTTTTTTTTCACCTCGGAAACAACACGGAAACTGCAATAGATTTGACAATTTGCTCTCCAACTCTGGTCAACGATATCGATTGGGTCATAGACACAGACATTCATGACAGCGATCACTACACCATCAAATTAATACCCACTTTCTCAAGTGCGACTGATAGCACACCCAATTTTATCCCACGTTGGAAGATTTAAAAAGCTGATTGATCAACATTTCAGGAACTTTCATATATGTAATACAACCCCAACATTTCTACCGTCGAAAACATCACCTCAATTATAGACACATTTTGGAAGAAGCATCTACTACAATTCCACTCACGAAACCTTTCACAAAACGAAAACCAGTACCATGGTAATTTCTATAAGTATCACAAGCAATTGTGGTTAGAAAAAGAGCATTTAGGAAGCATTTACGACACCCCGATCAAGAAAACCTAACCGCCAGTAACCGTGAACGTGCGAGTACCGGCCACGCCACATCATTCGCAATGCTAAGCGCCGTTCATGGCCTTCATATTTACAGCAGCTCACTTTTGAAACACCTTTAAGTAAAATCATACGATATTGTTTCTAAACCCACATTACTTTTCAAAATTTAGCAACTCGGCATAAAACGACACTTAGCTCAATATTTAGTAGGCCTTTATCCGGTACTCGTCCATTCCACATCGGGTGCCGGTCAGCCATCGCCGATCTACATATTCTTTAAAATACACTACCACAGGGAAGCTGCATTTCGCCAGTTTTATTCAACCGCATCATTAACGATCTTTTCGCCGACATGCCTATTCATGTATTCTACTCTTTGTTTGCCGATGACAGCGCAAATTTGTGTCCCGGAAAACATTGCGAGCATTACTACAAAACGCACTGGACAAAATATATCAATGGTCCCTAAAGAATGATCTCATTTTCTTTGGCTGCAAAATCTGCAACAATTTTATTTCGCAAATCATTTTCCCGCCTAATTCCACCGTTTAACATGGGAAACAATGATATACCTTTCGTAAATTCGTTGAAATTTCTTGGTATTGTTTTTTAACCGTAGGACTTCAATGCATAAACACTTCATACACAACCATCACAAATGTTTTCACCGACTCACCTTATTTCGATGCCCTGTGGGCCCCCAGTCACTGCGGCATCCCAGCAAACCAAGAAGCCGACACATTAGCAAAAGCATCATTACACCAACAAAACATTATAGAAATTACACTACATTTGGAAGATTTTGTTTCTTTGTTTATTGGGTGGTTCACGACGCACTTTATGCACATTCACGGCTAATGGTGCCGGCCACACTGTTTCGCCGGTGGGCCGCGGGATTGGGAAATGTCCTGAGTGGCGCTAGTGTCAAACCCGTTATCTTTGGTACTCAGAGCCCAACACCTTAACCACTCGGCCATCCCCGCCCCACATTTTGAAGGTATTAGATTATTAATACAACCGTGCATTCAACATTTTTAGACACAAAATTGTACACAAAACGCGAACTATACACAATTATATATCATCAAACCTGTCGCTAATACTTGGACCAAATCATATATATAGCCGACACGAAGAAAATATATCGATATCTACATGACTTCACCTAGACCTTCATGCCCATCATGCAACGCCAATCTTGCAGTTACACATATTCTTCCTCACTGTAAGAAGTTCCAAGACACTCGAAACATACTAGCTGATTGTTGCCATATACATACAATTCCCTTTTTCTGCCAAAACTATTGGGGAGTGATCATAAATTTCTCGTCAAACTACTTTTCACTTTTCCACGCAATACAAACCTGTTCCAAGATTTATGACCTGAATTAGATAGCATAACACAATATACATTTCATCATTAATGGCACGAAAGACCTGAGGAGGCCGAAGTGCCTAATTCAATACAGCTCACTCATTTTATTCCTTTCCTATTTCAGTCTCTCTTCTCCTCTCTCTCTCTCTCTCTCTCTCTCTCTCTCTCCTCTCTCCATCTCCATCTCTCCATGCCTCCACTATATATATATATATATATATATATATATATATATATATATATATATATATATATATAGGTATGTGTGTGTGTGTGTATATATATATATATATACGGACATCACTGGCCTTCCGTAAAATGGCAGGAAAACGCACATTTATGTGCTCAGGGCATTTGCGATTCAGCGGTTCTCCGGGAAATACCCGAACTTGTTTGCACTCGGCCCGGTTCCGGGTAGGAGGAGGGGCAGATTTCATCCCACCTGCGGATTTTCGCCTGCCGTTCCCTATTCCTTGGTGATGGGAGCATGAAACCCTGATATTGTTACGAAACTTAAATTGGCGCGAAGTACAAAAATAGGTGGGAAAGGTTGTAGAGTTTTATGTTCCCATCCCATCCCATGAGGTGGCTCCAGGATCGTATATCAGGAGGCGCCTCCGTTAAATTTTCGCGAAAACTTAGGAATGCTTGCATACTTAGATTATTTGGTGCATGCATCATATATAAGATTTTTGGCACTACGTTATTGTTCGGATGACTATAATTTGGAATTCGACTGGTAATGCTGTGATGAGTCCCTATACAACTGCTTATTTTGAGCCTCATAATATCTGGGGCGGATCCAGGAAAATAAAAAAGTGGCAACATGTGTAGGTTTTTTTCCGTGCGGCATCTTTTACGTTCGATGGCGGAATCTAGCCCACCCGTTTAGAGGGAGGACAACTTTTGTCTCCAGCCAGACCCTAGCCCACAATGGTCTACCTAGGATTTGCATCAGGGAGAGTACAAATGGATTTGGAGGTGCGCAAAATTTCGATATTTTTAGTCACCGATATTCGGCGACTATAGGGCTTTTGAAAGTCATGAAAACATACTTTCCAATGGAGGGGTCCAAACGTATCACCGTCGCTTTTCAGCAACCAGATTTCACCACTTCATTTCACTCAATTTCCTATGGCAAAAAGCACGATGAGATGCAGGGAATTTACTCTCATGTTATAGCGCAATAATCTGGGATGGACATTGCACGGGCGGAACACAGCAAGATTTTATGCTCAGTCCTCAGAAGGCTGTCTAAAAAAAAACTTTAAAAAAAGAAATCGAAGAGTCCTTCAAAAGCATCAGATATCCTATGGAACCTCAACGTCGCCCTCTCGGGGATCAATTAGATCGTCCCGATTCCCAAAGGATAATTCACGTTCTACGAAGTGCCGTTCCACTGCTTACAAGGTCCACTGAGTACTTCGGGAAGTTATCCGACCCTTTGAGTGCCCAAAGTGCCATCCCGCAGCTCAGAAAGTCCCTTGTAAACCTTCAAGAGCTTGCACAGGCTATAATCGGCCACCTCAAAATGGCCGTAGCATTTCACGTGCAAATGTTCTGCAGGATACCAAGGATAACAAGGATCATGTAAGAAAATGCAGGCAAGCCTGAAATTTTCTGCAATATTTTGATCTTATCATGCAGGACAGCAAGACTCCTGCAGGACTGTTCTGTACGATTTTCCATCTGTTCCAGGAACTCCTGCAGGGCATGGTAGTCATGCAATATTCTCAAGCACGTATTTATCGTTCTGACTTCCAGGATTGTTCTGCGCGAACCTGTAGGTAGCTATGACTATTCTGCAGGATTTGGCTCGTTGGGGTACCAGCATCTCACTACTTTCGCCGGTGTACAGGGGGCAGAGGCGGATCCAGGGAAGGGGAAATCCGGCCTCCTCAAGGGGTCAGAGGTCCAAAGGTAGAGGTACCGAAGCGTATCGGTCGAAAATTCTTCTCTAATGTTCGCCCTGCCGCGCAAGCCGTACTGTCTGACGGTCTGACTGACTGACGGTCTGACTGACTGACTGACGGTCTGACAGACTGACTGTCTGACTGACTGACGGTCTGACTAACTGACGGTCTGACAGACTGACTGACTGACTGACTGACTGACGGGCTGACTGACGGACTGACGGTCTGACTGACTGACTGACTGACTGATTGACGGACTAATTGACGGACAGACTGACTGACTGACTGACGAACTGACGGACTGACTGACGGAATGACGGACTAACTGACTGACTGACTGACGGCCTGACTGACTGACGTACTGACTGATTGACTATCTACCGCCAGTCCGGTTAACGAAGTAAAGCATTTGATTGATTCATTCATTCGTTATGTATTCAACATTCATTCGTTTTTTTATCCATTCATTCATCATTTACTAAGCTGCTGCTCATAAACTGTAGTGAAGGGAAGATATCAGGATCCATGCGTTCACTCTATACATTCCACGTCCATTGGCGTAATTTGGCGACTTCGTACAAAACCATGTGTGGTAAAACATATATCCCCCCCCCCAGTACACCTGAGGGAAACTGGCAGGGGTGAAAAAAGTATCAACACGGCAACGTACGACGATGGAAATTTACCACTGCGGGTCATTATTCCGTGGTGGGAACTGGTCCCCGGAGACTAGGAACAAGCAAACTGCTAGTTTGATTCGAGCTTCGGAAAAAAAATATTATTTACGACTTCTCGAAAAAGAAATACCTGCCGAATTACTCGAAATAAAATAAATCGCCCAAAATAAATTGCAATTTGCTCCCCATCCATCCCAGTTTCCCAAATACACGCATGCAGTTTCATTTGCATGTAAAGGAGTTCCTTAACGTCGTACAAAAAAACTTCGGCAGCGGCAACTTTCCACCGGAAACAGCCTATGGTGGACATTGTTAGGAAGGCATTTGACCAACACACGGACGCTAGAATGTCAAAACTGTGTGCCGATTCCCGGTGAAAAATGTCAGTGCTTTTAACTCGTCCTATCTCGGGGGGGTCTTCAACCGCCCCCTCCAGGTTTTTCGCGGATACTGAACGAACGGCGCGGGCAGCGCCCCAAATTTGGCATACCTTTTCCCACATCAATTTGGCATGCTGCTTCAAAATTTTGAAGTCAGGCCATCTAGGGTCAACGAGTTAGTCAAGGTCAAGTGAGGTCACCTCCAAAAAAGTTCAACCAGTCGTCATGCTTTAACGGATACAGATATTTTAATGAGATTTTCAGCGTTTGCTTATCTTTACGGATCCAACAAAACGTAGGAGTGGAATTTTTCTCTTTTTTTCGTTTTTGACTACATACAAATTTTTCACATTTGCCAAATTGCAGTTCAAATAGAGGATTCTGGCTCAAGTAAGTATTTTTTATTAGGGCAAGCTGACTTCCAACAACGTTTCTCGGTCTACACACTGAAAAAGGAAAATTAAAGAAAACTTGAAAACTCAAAATTGAGAAATTAAAAAAAAAATATGAGACCAAAAATTATAGCCCTGGTCGATTTCGCTGTCCTTTTCTCATTCTAAATAAATCTTATTTTTCATATATCCCCAAAATGAACTCCACAGAATCAAAAACATAATATAAGTCGTGAAAAGTCGTGAAAATCTAGCCCCCCTGGTGACGACACTTTTTGGGGGAAATTGTTTTGGAGTATGGACCCGGACCCTACTCGTCGAGCGCTTTCCGATGACACCTCTTTCGTTTTCGTGCGATGCTTAGTTTGGATTTTAGAGGAAGGTCTTTAACCGCCCCCCCCCCCCGAGACACGGTGTGAGGATTTGACCGGAAAGACCGGCACGGGTTAACGGGTTGACAATTTTTATCAACATTTCAGCAGCAGCATTCAGCATTTCTCAGCATTGAGCGAGCTAAAAATATTTAGAACACTGCTCCACAAAGGTCATGGTGGTCCATGCTTCTTTATTAAAATCATCTTAATGTTATCTTAAAATCATCGGTACTCCAGGGAGGGCTAATTAATGGATAACTAGTGTATTGTTTCCGCACAGTCCAACCAAGTAGGGGATAAAAAATAATGAAAACCCTGCAAAACTACTGCAAAACATGGAACTAAATCTGGCTAAGACAAAGGACTTCACGGGACGCAATCTTTGAAGTGGTGGAAAAGTTATGGCAGAAAATTTCGTTGGTGGAATTTGGACCATTTTTTCACCTCTGGGAACTGAGACGGTAATTAATTCTTGGAGGTGGCACGCGATACATAACCCCTTTCTGTGTTGAAAGTCAGTTGACTGAGCGACAAAAAAAGTGATTTGCTCGTGCCCAGCTCCTGCTAGTTTCGGGGGAAAATGAAGTGGATTCCTATTGTCAAAAGCTCGCGAAGCGAGCAGCTTAGTTCAGAAAAGCCCTGCGGAGGCCGGGCGCCTTCTGACCTAGTGGTCACGTGATGACCGCAAAAGCGAATTCCTGCAATTGGACAGTGGCTCGTGGTCATCCTGGTAGACTGTCACTAAAAGCCTAAATGTGAAGCGGTGCTGTATGCCCTGCCAATAATTGCTGTGAAGAAGCACAGTCTATGTTCCTACGTTCCTAGTTACCGTGCATAGCAGCAATGTTTGTTACCAATAATTTGGTAACAAACTTTGCCACATTAGGTCAAGCAAAGCGTAAAAACAAAGGGTTGGACTTTCTGAGGGCTTCGTGGAAAACTAGACTCACATACCTACGTCTCGTTTTCAGCAATTTTATCTCTTTCATCGAACTTTGCTCACATAGAGGAAAAACTACACAATCAAGCAACGTATTGATGTATTGTGCGATATGCATGATGAATTGTGCAGTGGTGACGGGAACATTGACTGTTGTGGGTGCATCCCGGAATCCCGACGTCACCAACTTTCTCTAAGTATAGATTTGTTTATTATTCATGATCTCCAACAGCATTTTCAGCCTTTTACAGGAGAAATTGTTAGCTAAAAAACTTAAACGGAACAGATGACAGTTTTCAGTTCAAACAGGTGAAAGGCTGTTAGGACTGCCTCGACGCCCGATGGCTACTCGACTCAGTTGTGAGCGTGTGACACAGCGCACATGCATCTAGCCGCCTACGTCTCATATATGCATTCAGGGAGTTCACGAATGTGTCCGCACTTGGTGTCCGCGATAAAAAATGTGTTTGTCTCTCTTAGTAATCTGCTGAATAAGCCTCGCCCAGTAGATTTCACACGTGAATGCGGTACATGAAATAGACCAGGTTTCCTGTTTCTGCTGACTGGTATACATGCTCCGAAGTTCTGCAATAAAATCGATGAGCCCGTCCTACCGCATAACACGTTTCGTGAGAACATAATGTCGTACTGTAAGCGACGAGTGGACACAGCCGTCATGTTATAAAAGCGAAGCTGGTCCTGATATCGTAGATATTCCGACCTATGTACCACTACAGTGATCAACTAGCACATTAAAATGTGCTTTCCACCACGTCTATCCGCCCAGATGTGTTGCGCATGCGCCTACCCAGATGATTGAGCAATACTCAAGGCCAGACCAAGAGCAATACTCAGTTTGCGCTATATGCCGTCAACAGAGTACTTTTCGAGAATTTGCTACCAGGCACTGGTGCTTGCATTGGTCTGATAAACAACCCGAGAGCTCGGCTCGCAGTTGGCAGTTTTCGCCACATGCTGTGCGAGTGCTGTCCAGGCACGCACGCTGGCCTCGCATCACAGTCTCACGCTGTAGCGTCGAATCGTGTATTTTATACTCGAAGCGCACAGGAGCACGACGTGGAGAGGGAGTGAATGGGGTCACGACGCGCTTTCTAATACTCGCAGAGGGAGTTACTATTCCTCTACAGGAGGGTCGCGTCGTGCACAGACGCTATCATCCTAAATATTCTTACATCATCAGATAACATTGCACATCCCGAATCAATTCTGGTTGGCAAATCGTTCACAATCAGGGTAAAGAAAAAGGGGTCAGCAAGTTCCCTTCCGGTACGCCGGAATTGACGCCAGCCCAGTCCGAGACCGTCGACTATTACTCGCTACCGGCGACCAGTCAGGTATGAGCGAATCAAAGATAAAATTATGTCTGAAACATGATATGCATTTTCGAACTTGTATAACAACAGTTTATGGTTGACAATTTGAAGAGCCGAAAAGTAGTATGTGTAGATTGCATCTGTCTGGTAACTGGCAGCGATCGAATCGCAGGGGTGCCTCAAGAAAACTGCCAGTTTGAAGCAGGTGATTTCTTCTTTGAAATAAAGCCGTGCTGAGCGTCAATCAGTACCCGAAAAATGTGAACAATCGGAACATGAAAAATGTGTTTAAAAAATAAAACCTTGCCACACTGGAAAAAAGTGAAGAGGCTCGGTAGTTGGCCGGAATTTTCCAGTTGCCCTTCTTGCATATCGTTGTGACATTTGCTATTTTCTACCGGTTCGAAAATTTTCCCTGCCCAACAGAAAGGCTATAAATAATGTGCAGTGGAACGCACAATTGGTCAACACATCACCGAAAGATTCGGGCGCTGGTATCTGTTCCACATGCATTGTGCGGGCCAAGTCCAATGAGAATCGTATGGATTTGTTCTAGTGAGGGTCGAAACTCGGTACAATCCGTAATCCTATAGTAGTGGGTATTGGACTACATCCCGTTCTGTAAACTTGGCTGAATAGACTGTTCAGCAGGTTGGCGCATCCAACGTCACCGCTGATAAGCGCTTCCGTCGAGTAGAGGCGGAACGAAACCACTCATCTTAAAACATTTATAAAATGATCAGTATCGCTTTGGAGTCGTCATAAAATAATTCACTGGTCCCCTCAGATAACTTCAGTAGCTGCGTCCGATCAGGTGTTTAAAGAAGTCGCCCTTGTCCGTAAAATTGCGACGAATAACAATGTCACTTGGGTACCTTGTCATCCGACGAAGTACACATAACTACGCGGCTAGTGCGAGCCTGGCCTCACCGTCGAACCAGGGAAGGAGCCTCATGCGAGGAGTCACGACAGGCACATGATTGCGAATAGCGGCTTTGACTAACGAGTAAAGCATCTCAACAGCATTGTCAACGTCTATGTCATCTAGCACGTTCCATGGTAAAAGTTCCGGTACATTCAAGCTCACGGTAAATTCACGGTGTCGCAGTGAATCAAAATCTGCTCTCCTGTAGTTATAGGCAGTCGATTTTGATACGGCTGGAGGTGATGGTCTTGTCAGAAGGACCTTAGCTTGGATCTCGGCATGGTCCTATTCTATCATACCCTTCCGAAGGCCACTGTTTCGATACCGATAGTGAGCACCAAGTATAAAATGCGGCTGATTCCTATGGCTTGTTGACGTATTGGGGAAGGCTGTGGAAATCGCACTCTTCCAGGAAGCAGTTGGTCCTGGCCGTTGGTTTAAGCCAGACCGGGTTGGCCCAGTCGGACGCAGACGGTACCCAGCCAAGTCCAGGAAAGTGGAAGTCGTCCAGGATTATCAGTCGGCGGACGTGCCGGAGCTCGCCTAAATGCCGAACAATTCGTGTAGTGGCGTTGTCGTCGTCTGGTGGCCTGTACACCACACAGCCAGCTTGTCACTACCAGTTTGCAAGGTCCACCAGCAGCAACTCAGTGTCCGGCACCGCCGGCAGACGCCGGGTCGGTAGCAGGGCGGCACAAACTGCACATGCTACACCCCCGCCGGCACGCTCATCCGATCGGTCCCTGCGGAACCAGATGTGCTTGGGCAAGAAGGCCTGCAGCTCAGAATCTGACACCGAATCGTCCAGCCACGTCTCAGTGTACGTGATGCCGTACCTGTTGTATTCTGCCGCGACCGCCCGAAGCTGTTCCAGCTTTCCCCGGATATAGCGTCTTACTATGTAATATACAGAATGTATGGTTAGTGTCTCCTGACCAACATTCCCTTTTTCATTCACTTCATTTGTTCAAGTCATCCATATGGCATGCACGCTTCGTGGCATAGGTGGAGAAGTGACATGACTGGGGAAATGGCACGGGTGGAGAAGTAGATTTGGTAGAGAGATGGCATTATTGGAAAAATGGCATGCGTGGAGAAACTTCATAATTGGTTACAACAGGCGTGCTTGGAGAAACTTCATAATTATTGATGGGGCCCAATGCATGGAGGAAATGGGTGCAGCATAATTTGGTTGGTGGGGCCAACTATGCAGGATCCCCCATGTTAAGAGAGCAAGAAGTTCGTGGGGCCAAGACGAAGATGATGGGGCACAGGTCAAACCAATGCTACAGAAAACTCCACATTTGCTTGTATTCGCTTGTGAGGGGACGGCCTAGAATGGGCCACACTCTGGCAGGCAGCCAGGTGTTGCCGCCGGTATCCGCGCAGTACACCGTGTTTCTGCCGTCAGCAGATGGAGGACCTCCCGTCCACTTTGAATCGTTAAAAAACTCGGCACACCTGGCATCGGCACACCTGGCAGGATCGCAGTGTCATGCTTGCAGAGGAATAGGAAGGCAGTCTGTATGCATGCATGCACAATTATATTCCACATAAATTGCATATTACATATGGAAGAAGTCAGTGCGAAGCCCTTTCACGTGTTCATCTGTATGAAATACGAGCGTCGCATGCGCGTGCGGTTGTGCCTAATCATGTAATGGATAATTAAGTATGATTGTGTGGAGCGGGCAGACAACGTGGTGTGTTCAGGCATGGTCGATAATACTCGACCTGCATCGTCGAGGTTTCTGGCTGCTAGTATAGCCTCATGGCAATGACACAACCGTATTTTATCCGAAGGAAAGGAGGAATTGACCATTAGGCAGGTGCATCAAGCTGCAAATATGTAGTTCCTTGTCACAATGCGACTGACTTGCCAGTCATTCATCAAGCATGCCATCGTCGCCCATGTTACTTGTCTAACGTCCAACATTTCATGCTATCATGCCAAATATTGCACGTTGCATATCTGAATAAAGGCGTGAGTAGTCACTTTCTAGCTCCACATAGCACACCGCATACTGTTCCCAGAAGCGCCCCGGCTTTCGACACCATCACATTCAATGTCTGTGTCCGTGTGTAGCGACCTGCCCTGGCCTGTGTCCGTGTGTCTGTGTGTCTGTGTGTCTGTCTGTGTGTGTGTGTCTGTGTGTGTCTGTCTGTGTGTGTGTCTGTGTGTGTGTGTCTGTGTGTGTGTGTGTGTCTATATATGTGTGTGTGTGTGTCTGTGTGTCTGTGTGGCTGTGTGTGTGTGTGTCTGTGTGTGTGTGTGTGTGTGTGTGTGTGTGTGTGTGTGTGTGTGTGTGTGTGTCTGTGTGTGTTTCTGTGTTTGTGTGCCTGTGTATGTGTGTGTGTGTGTGTGCGTGTATGTCTGTGTGTTTGTGCCTGTGTGTGTGCTTGTGTCTGTGTGTGTATTTGTGTCTGTGTGTGTATGTGTATGTGTATGTGTGTATGTATGTGTGTGTGTGTACGTGTGTATGTGTATGTGCGTGTATGGGTGTGTGTGTATGTGTGTGTGTCTGTGTGTATGTGTGCATGTGTGTGTATGTGTGTGTGCATGTGTGTGTATGCATGTGTGTGTGTGTGTGTGTGTGTGTGGGTGTGTGTGTGTGTGTGTGTGTGTGTGTGTGTGTGTGTGTGTGTGTGTGTGTGTGTGGGTAGGTCTGCTAGGTGCGTATTGCTGTGTCGCTGGGCATAGTCCTCTGGATCTGCTGGAGGTGATGCTATAGGTCTGCTGGGTGCGTACCACTGGGTCGCTGGGCATATTCCTCTGGATCTGCCTGAAGTGATGCTATAGGTCTGCTGGGTGCGTACCACTGGGTCGCTGGGCATATTCCTCTGGATCTGCCTGAAGTGATGCTATAGGTCTGCTGGGTGCGTACCGCTGGGTCGCTGGGCATATTCCTCTGGATCTGCCTGAAGTGATGCTATAGGTCTGCTGGGTGCGTACCGCTGGGTCGCTGGGCATATTCCTCTGGATCTGCCTGAAGTGATGCTATAGGTCTGCTGGGTGCGTACCACTGCGTCGCTGGGCATATTCCTCTGGATCTGCCTGAAGTGATGCTATAGGTCTGCTGGGTGCGTACCACTGGGTCGTTGGGCATATTCCTCTGGATCTGCTGGAGGTGATGCTATAGGTCTGCTGGGTGCGTACCGCTGGGTCGCTGGGCATATTCCTCTGGATCTGCCTGAAGTGATGCTATAGGTCTGCTGGGTGCGTACCGCTGGGTCGCTGGGCATATTCCTCTGGATCTGCCTGAAGTGATGCTATGGGTCTGCTGGGTGCGTACCATTGGGTCGCTGGGCATATTCCTCTGGATCTGCCTGAAGTGATGCTATAGGTCTGCTGGGTGCGTACCATTGGGTCGCTGGGCATATTCCTCTGGATCTGCCTGAAGTGATGCTATAGGTCTGCTGGGTGCGTACCGCTGGGTCGCTGGGCATATTCCTCTGGATCTGCCTGAAGTGATGCTATAGGTCTGCTGGGTGCGTACCACTGGGTCGCTGGGCATATTCCTCTGGATCTGCCTGAAGTGGTGCTATAGGTCTGCTGGGTGCGTACCACTGCGTCGCTGGGCATATTCCTCTGGATCTGCTGGAGGTGATGCTATAGGTCTGCTGGGTGCGTACCACTGGGTCGCTGGGCATATTCCTCTGGATCTGCCTGAAGTGATGCTATAGGTCTGCTGGGTGCGTACCACTGGGTCGCTGGGCATATTCCTCTGGATCTGCCTGAAGTGGTGCTATAGGTCTGCTGGATACGTACCGCTGGGTCGCTGGGTATAGTCCTCTGGGTCTGCTGTTGGGAATGCACAAACCTCTGGATGTGATGGTAGTGTTGCTGTAGGTCTGATGAACATGAGCCTCTGGGGCTATTTGGTAGGGTCAGCTGGGCGTGTACCTTTGAGTCAGCTGTATATGGTCCTCTGGGTCAATTGCTTCTGCCCCTCTGGGTAGAAAGATGGCACGGTCCGTGGGATCCGTGGGGTCCTGAGTCCTTTGGGACTGTTGGGTAAGGTTTTCTGTGCTTGTGGGAAACGTTTCTCTGGACGCGCGAGGTATTGTCTACTCATACATCGTCGAAGTCATGCAGTCATTGCATACTAGTGAAAAGCACCATTGAGGTCACTAAATCACGGAGGACAATTATTGAGAGCATAATGTTGTCGAGTAGGGTTCTGTGGATATGAATCATGGGTGAGTTTCTTTCACCAGTTATGGAAGTCGTTCACTAGTTATGAAAAACGTTTTCACACATCCATAAAGAGGCCAGGTAGTATGCAGTCGTTTGCCAAACTACATCACACGAGTCATGGGTCACAAAAGGCACGCCACACCCTGGGTTCGAACACACGCTCTCCGTATTACAATCATGGCTCCCCACCGACCACGTTAATTGAAAAGGCCAGTGGCGAGGTGTACTGGGAAGTACATGGCTACCTGTAAGGGAGAAAGAAAAGCTTCTAAATGCCCCTTTCTTTGAACAAAGACTTCGAGTAGTTCACATGGAAGCTGATAACAATCAAACTGAGCCCCCCCCAGCGCAGCTGACTTTCTGAACTGACACAGTGCGTCAGACTTACCAAACCCTCACAGTGTGGCAGATTCCCCGAACCCTCACAGTGTGGCAGACTTATCGAACCCTCGCAGGGCGGCAAATTTCCCCAACCCTCGCAGTACCGGGGATCAATTTAACCTCTCATCCATCCCACTATCTTTTGTTCTAAGCAATGGACAGTTGCCGTAAACAGCATGATGTAGCTCCATCCTTTAATAAGTCACTTGGATCATTTTGCCTATCCCTCTTCTTCGAACTTCCAGGTCGGATGAGATAAGATATTGTGGGGGAGAAGCAGTCAGTCGCTCAGTCTTGTCTATAGTTTTCGGACTTTGGTCAGGAAATGATTCTAGGGCAAATGTGCATGAGGGAAGATGCACGTATGATAGTTCAGTTTCAAAGTGTGCCCTTGCCACTAACCGATTCAGTAAGATATTTCAGCTCGTTAAGGGGGCAAAAATTAACAATCCCTCCAACATTGAAACATTCACGGATGTGGATACCAATGAGCCGCAGTGATAGTCATTCAAACATATGTCATGATACAATGTGTCCCGATATCAGAAAACTTGCTGAAGGTGACAAAATGAGCTTAGCCCTCTGGTGACGGAGCTGTTATGTTGATATTTCTCGTAGATAACATCCAAGTCATTAAAAAATATGGGTTTCACAATTGTCATACGTTCCGACAAATTGATGAGCGCACAAGTTTTTTCAAACAACTAGTCATCGGATCATTTAAGATCACGGAGCTACTTCAGGCGAAGGTCAGGCCACTACCTCAGTCACTGCGTTCTTAACACTCCCCCTGGAGGGGGTGGGCGAAATCAGCCCACTCCTCCGGTGTTTCGTACATAACTCAACATTTTAAAGGGTGATATACGCCACTGTGTGTGTACCTGCTTAGAAATGACCGGCGCGTTGTTTAAAGCAAGAAAAACGAAAATCGGCCGAACATTTTTCGAATTAGGGGTCGTTAAAGTAAAAATAATTACAAGCACCAGACCACAAAAATCGGCGCTGATGGGATGCGCAATGTCCCGTATATTGGCAAAAGGGAAGTGTTCTTGGCAACACTAGCGACTTGTTTGATGTATATTGTTATGCTTTATAGTTTCAAAGTCAAGTTAGGTCACCGAGGTCAAATCAGGTCAAGTTCATGGCATGTTAATGGAACCGAGCTTGGTCAACTGGAATATTGTCATAAATGCAAATGACTGTCATGCGATTGATGTCACCTTGCATGTTACTCCCTACACATCCTGAACACTACTGTTTGTCATTCCTGTCGAAGTAGTCAGGCAGGCGGCCCGGTTTCTGTAGCTGGAGCAGGTAATAACCTGATAAAGTGTTGTTATATAGGTGACCTGAGGTGAAATGTTGGGTCTAACATCTGTATTGCATCATTAGTACTTCCCAAAACATCAGTTATGTCCATTTTGGACAATGACAGGCCAAGCCACGCAAATCCAGAAAATGTTGCCATTTTGACTTTATTTGACCTCGAAGATATTGGCCTAAGGTCATTGAATTTACACAAACTAGAGATCACTACAGTACCCATCCACCTGGCGAATTTTGTTGCTCCAGCTTTGATAGGAGCCGATATCTTAGGGGGCGGGCAGAATTCACCCCCTTCCAGAGCACAATTTTCAGACGTCCTCCAGGGCGCGTGTTAAGATATATTCATGATCAATAATATTTCAACTTCAAATATTTAGCATCAATAAAATCCGAAGGATATGATCCAAAGCATAGCCACCTGATCAGAGAAAATACAATCTTAAAACCGATCTCAAGTCAGGTCACTATGTGAAACGGGGATTTAAGCTGGGAATCGTGGTTAATTTGAATTATGTTGCTACAAGGAAGTACAAAATAAATATGTTTTGAATAATCAGAATGTATCTCATTGCATTGGTCATTGTCCTCTAATATGCTCACATTTTGACGTCATTATCAGATCTGGTCACTGACATCTGGTCGGGTCATCTCAATCTTCCCAACAGTACTCATATTGCAGGCAGTCTGGAGGGCCACAACTACGTACAAACACCAGATAAATATACGCAAAGCATGACTTAGTAAATACAATTTGCACCCGATGTTATTGGTCACGCTGATTTCTCTAATAAATTAGAAGACTTCGTTGTCAACTATAACAATAGCACTTTGATGTTTCAGAAGCGCTTGCTACAGCTCTAAAAATAGAACATTTGGCTTCTCATCCGTGTCATTTCACGTTTTCCTCAGAACTGTTGCAAAATTGGTTGCCTTAATCACATGGTTCTTGGCACTTTGTATTGAATCGATCCGTGAACTGGACTTTTGATCGTGCCATGGTGTTAGAAGAAGTTTTTTATTTGCATATCATCGATATCAAAGCGCAAAATCACATTTGTTTCACAAGAACTACAACGACGACCGTGCGGCTAATTGCCCTCCCGGCCATGAGCTATTTAACTTTATCTGGACGGTAAACCAAAATAGGAAGACAAACATATGTGGAGTAAGTTTAAAAGTTCAAGAGTTGAGCTATTATTTGCCGTTTACCGCATTCATTTATCTAGCTTAGAACAAGTTAGGGGTGTCAAATCAACCAATCACGCACTGCGAGATGCAAAAAATCCGCTTCACTGCGATAAGCAGGACATCCTTCCTCAATACGAGGGGCAGACAATTCCTCCGCACTGCCCTGGGTAATATTGGCGACATGTTCTGTCCGCAGTCCCCCTCCCCTGGTCCGCCAGTGCCACCAATGTATTGTCATGTGAGCAAACGCCTGCCTTAGAAGTTGCTTAGAAGTTGCAGACGAGTGCGAATATTATAGGTGCAGATATTGCTGTCTGCTTGTCAAGCTCATGGAATAATATGAAAAGTGGCTAAATCTGTTCGAGAGTTTGCAAAATATCGGTTCAGTCATAAGACGGGAAATGTTGGGAGGTCTTCAAGAGCACGAATATTTTTAGGTGCATGCAGGTGGCATTCTAACTACCAAAACTATATGTCACTGATATGCCTCGGAGTACTCTCAACGTCGCAGTTGCATCCAGCATCCAGCAATTGCGGCGTGCTCTAAACTGAACATGTATTTCATCGAGGGGGTATAAAGAGCTGTGTGTATTCATCGCTCGATATGACCATTTACACACACAGCGGCTAGCCCGTGCCCACTATGTTAGAGGGTCGCCGCCCTCTCGTTCTAACGGATTGACGGATAGTGGCACGTCGTCAGATGACGTGCTTGTCAGAGGGGACTGGACCCCTCTTCCGCCCTATTAGATCCGCCGTCTGAGCCGACGCACTGAGGTCGCGTGCGTCGGCTCCGACGATGACGAATGCTCACGCCCTGGCGATGTATTTATCATGTCGTCGGGCGCAGCACCGACACGAACTGGACGTAACCCGTTCCAAGGCCACAGCTGCGCTGGCTCAGATGGCAGCTGAGCCAAGGCACGACTTATGCTGGCTCAGATGAGTGCTGAGCTAAGGCACGACTTATGCTGGCTCAGATGGGAGCTGAGCCAAGGCACGAATTATGCTGGCTCAGATGGCAGCTGAGCCAAGGCACGACTTATGCTGGCTCAGATGGCAGCTGAGCCAAGGCACGACTTATGCTGGCTCAGATGGCAGCTGAGCCAAGGCACGACTTATGCTGGCTCAGATGAGTGTTGAGCCAAGGCACGACTTATGTTGGCTCAGATGAGTGCTGAGCCAAGGCACGACTTATGCTGGCTCAGATGGCAGCTGAGCTAAGGCACGACTTATGCTGGCTCAGATGGCAGCTGAGCCAAGGCACGACTTATGCTGGCTCAGATGGGAACTGAGCTAAGGCACGACTTATGCTGACTCAGATGGCAGCTGAGCCAAGGCACGACTTATGCTGGCTCAGATGGCAGCTGAGCCAAGGCACGACTTATGCTGGCTCAGATGGGAACTGAGCTAAGGCACGACTTATGCTGGCTCAGATGGCAGCTGAGCCAAGGCACGACTTATGCTGGCTCAGATGGGAACTGAGCTAAGGCACGACTTATGCTGGCTCAGATGGCAGCTGAGCCAAAGCACGACTTATGCTGGCTCAGGCGGAAGGTGGACCAAGGCCGGACGAATGCTGACGCAAACGGGAGCTGATTCAACACTCACCTGGGAATATGGCTGGACCTACGACCTCAAACGCATGTTTGAGAGAATGCTGGGCTCGTGTCCACACTGCCCACCCAAGCAGAACAGCTGCAGAGTGATCATTCCCAATGCATGTCAGCAGAATTCCGGATTTCTGTTCCCATCGGGTACTGCTCTTTTTATAATAACCTTTGATGACTAGATACTACATTAAGATTGTTGGCACTGGACATTTCAAGCGCAGTCGGAACATTTAAAACCTTCTTATGGTGTTTTGCTGTGGAACAAAAAACAAATCAAGGTGCTTATCCCTGACTTGCCATGCTAAGCAACTCCGGGTCTTGCAATGAGGCTGCCCAACAGCAGTCTGCAAGCTCCGCCCATTAACGCTCAGACGGCCAGCCTTGAGCACTCAAGCACCATGAGCTGGCTGATGCACTGGCATTACTGGTGGGCATCCAGCCGCCCGATAAGCCATTCAACCGCCCGAAAAAAAACATTCAGCCGCCCGAGAAACCATTCAGCCATTCGCTAATCAATTCAGCCGCTCGATAAATGATCCACCCACCCGAGAACCCATTCGGCCGCCCGAGCAGCCATTCAGTAGTTGGGGGGGTAGGGGGAGGCGGGTGGTATGTTTGACCGTGCCATCAGGGCATCAATATCGTCATATCATCTTAGAAAAAGAGCCGACATAGAAACAATTTGAAAGCAGGATCTGACTCTCGGTCCAATTGTTCAGCATGACAGGAGTAGTACGTCGGAGTAGTATCGGAACCTGGTGACGTATATCATAAATTTCAAGCGTCAGCTTCAACATGGCACCGACACGCAAGCACAGCGGTCGTAATATAGAGCAGCTGCGTGGCGATATTCTTCAGTTGGGATGTGCCGGAAGTAGTCGCACAAATCGTACCGTGGGTTGTGACGGAAATGGTGTCACCGACCACACGGTGGGGTGTGACGGAAATGGTGTCACCGACCACACGGTGGGTTGTGACGGAAATGGTGTCACCGACCACACGGTGGGGTGTGACGGAAATGGTGTCACCGACCACACGGTGGAGTGTGACGGAAATGGTGTCACCGACCACACGGTGGGGTGTGACGGAAATGGTGTCACCGACCACACGGTGGGTTGTGACGGAAATGGTGTCACCGACCACACGGTGGGTTGTGACGGAAATGGTGTCACCGACCACACGGTGGGGTGTGACGGAAATGGTGTCACCGACCACACGGTGGGGTGTGACGGAAATGGTGTCACCGACCACACGGTGGAGTGTGACGGAAATGGTGTCACCGACCACACGGTGGAGTGTGACGGAAATGGTGTCACCGACCACACGGTGGAGTGTGACGGAAATGGTGTCACCGACCACACGGTGGAGTGTGACGGAAATGGTGTCACCGACCACACGGTGGAGTGTGACGGAAATGGTGTCACCGACCACACGGTGGGGTGTGACGGAAATGGTGTCACCGACCACACGGTGGGGTGTGACGGAAATGGTGTCACCGACCACACGGTGGAGTGTGACGGAAATGGTGTCACCGACCACACGGTGGAGTGTGACGGAAATGGTGTCACCGACCACACGGTGGGTGTGACGGAAATGGTGTCACCGACCACACGGTGGGTGTGACGGAAATGGTGTCACCGACCACACGGTGGGGTGTGACGGAAATGGTGTCACCGACCACACGGTGGGGTGTGACGGAAATGGTGTCACCGACCACACGGTGGGGTGTGACGGAAATGGTGTCACCGACCACACGGTGGAGTGTGACGGAAATGGTGTCACCGACCACACGGTGGAGTGTGACGGAAATGGTGTCACCGACCACACGGTGGAGTGTGACGGAAATGGTGTCACCGACCACACGGTGGGGTGTGACGGAAATGGTGTCACCGACCACACGGTGGGGTGTGACGGAAATGGTGTCACCGACCACACGGTGGGTTGTGACGGAAATGGTGTCACCGACCACACGGTGGGTTGTGACGGAAATGGTGTCACCGACCACATGGTGAGGTGTGACGGCCGTCGGGCCGGCATGAACAGTCCTGACTAACTGTCGACAAACTGCCATGTTGTCAGTTTAGCTCCGTACAGTTCAGTTCAACCGTTGTCTAAGTATGGGATATTGGATTTTCCAACCGAACGATGATGCTATCTTACGCTATTGAGTTCTTGCAAGCAGGTCTGTATTTAAAATTAGCGCGAATCTTGGACAGTATCGGCTTTAGTTGAAACATATGGAATGTGCACATGACCAGCAGGTGGTAAAATTCCATGATGGAAAGCGACACAGTGTACTCTCAAGTTCATGCCACTTCTGAATGCAATGCTGGACTTGATCAAGCTAAGCTGGACTGACATAGCCATAGAGCGATACCGTTGGCTTCGTTTGCAGAAGAGCTGTTAGATGTGTATGAGCCAACACTGTGCCCTCCTACCCAATGCCATTGCTGGATGGCGAGCAGCGTGCGGTGACCATATGTGCATCGTACAACACACTACGACTCCCCAAACCCATGGTCCGTCGTCTCGTTCGTGGGTGTATTTACATTGTGCAGTGCACGGCTCCTCATAACAGTGCTTCGTCGTGTCGTGTCGTGTCGTGTCGTGTCGTGGGTGTATTTACATTGTGCAGTAGAAGGCTCCCAACACTTGTGCTCCGTTGCCACCCAATATGGCCAATGGCCGGCAACAATTTCTCAAATCTGGGATCAACAGCATTAGTTCCGCTGACCATTTGTCAACACTGTAATGATGTTTGGCCATTAGCATAGGGGGTACTTGCTGATTAATTGTTGGGCACGTGAAATAATACAATAAAGTGTTGTGTGGTGGACAATAGGTGGTGGGGTATCAGGAGCGCTGTAGCAGTGGCGCGCAGAGATACGCCTGCAGACGTAGCCCTGCGCGCCACGTAGGAGCTGATCCTGGGAGTAGTCGCAGGGCTACGCCTGCAGACGTAGCCCTGCGCGCCACGTAGGAGCTGATCCTGGGAGTAGTCGCAGGGCTACGCCAGACGTATCGCTGCAGAGAGCCCTGCGCGCCACGTAGGAGCTGATCCTGGGAGTAGTCGCAGGGCTACGCCTGCAGACGTAGCCCTGCGCGCCACGTAGGAGCTGATCCTGGGAGTAGTCGCAGGGCTACGCCTGCAGACGTAGCCCTGCGCGCCACGTAGGAGCTGATCCTGGGAGTAGTCGCAGGGCTACGCCTGCAGACGTAGCCCTGCGCGCCACGTAGGAGCTGATCCTGGGAGTAGTCGCAGGGCTACGCCTGCAGACGTAGCCCTGCGCGCCACGTAGGAGCTGATCCTGGGATACCCCTGGCGGAGACGTGAGAGACAGCATGGACCCAACATGTGAGAGACAGCATGGACCCAACATGTGAGAGACAGCATGGACCCAACATGCGTGCATGGACCCAACATGCGTGCATGGACCCAACATGCGTGCTGGATCTATTACCATTAGCACTACTCACATGCACTGGCACACTTGGATGTTCATTACATGAAGATGAGGTCAAATAATGCTAGTCTAACATTGTGGAAGGCTGAAGGTCTTGACATTGCCATAAATCATGCTGTCAGGAACTTGAAAGAACATTTAAATTGTCGATGCTTTGTAGGTTGATTCTTGGTTCACATCTGGTAGAACTGGCAAGCCGCCAATTAATGCGTGCCATGCTCCATCACAATCACTGAACAGAATTCCTTCTTTCAAGAATATTGACGAGACGTTTGTGGCGTAGCTTTGTTGTTTTTCATGCTACAAAAGGATGTCTGGCGTCGAGGACAGGCTGGGTTCTCTTATTTTGTCAGAAGATCTACGGTGGTCGAGCAGGGCAGGAACTAGGATTTTTGTGAGGGTGTTGACACGCATGTTGTCTAAAGACCTTATGTGAAATAAAGAGGTTCATGAAAGCAGTTGTATGCATAATGATGATCAGAGGGATGCATACGTAAAAGGAAGTATTATGTTATATACCTAAATAAAATAATGGTTAAAATATTATGAAAACATTGTTGCAGCATGAAGGTGTATGATGCCAAGTTCAAAATCGGACCTGCTCAACAAAAGCTGCTGTGGCATCTGCCACGCATGAAATATGAGATTCTACACCCATGGCGATGATGGAAAAACGGCAGTGATGTAAAATAAGCACACCTTTTTGTTTGCAACGAAAGACCCGGGAAGTGAAGTCTGGATGTGAATTATATGAGGTTGCATGACCGGATGAGGTTGCATGACAGTAAATTGGGCGAGGTTGCATGGCAATAAATGTTTCTTTTCATGTGGATATATCGTTAATATATGTTCTTCATCCTCCATTCCTACTTAAATGAGATTTCATCACTAAAATGCAAGTTTTTTAACGCACACTTTTGGCTTCGCCTCTTCCAGCCTCGACAGGAATATTTATTTTTACTTCGTAGGGATATACCAATGGGATGAATCTATTTTGGATTCGTGGTTTTATGGTTTGCCAGAACACCTAGCGAAACCAATTGCATTGAGTGATTAAATGGTAGTCACAGTTAAACACAAACTGGAACCTGCATGAAACGCTGAGCACCTTAAATTCACCCAAGTGAGGTTCTGAGAACCAAATATCCTACTGAGGCATGTGCCGTCACATTCTTTTGTCCACTTCTTTAAGCTTACTCGTCATGTCAGGACGAATACTGATAAAAGACAGCTGTGCGCATCCCACTACTGGTAAAGCCAGCTATGCGCATCTCACCATTGGTAAAGCCAAATATGCGCATCCCACTATTGGTAAGGCCAGATATGCTTATCCCACTACTGGTGAATGCAGCTATGTCTACCGCACTACTCATGTGTCGCTATGCCCACCGAGATCATGCAAAATCAAGTTCTCAAAGTACGCCATGTACTCTTAGACATGTACTTGAATTTGAACTACACTGCACTCGTATGTCACTAATATCTTTTTCAGCGTCTGATGCACACATATGGTACTTAATCATAGAGGGGAAGGGGGTGAGGGGAAGGATGGGGAGAGGTGAAAGCATGGCTGTCCGATTAGTAGTGGGCATCCCATTCCCAGTGGAATGGCTGGCCTACCGCCCGAGTCATCTGACCAATCTGGCCACTGCCATGCCTTCCATACACCCGCCCGGCACGCAGCAGACCGACCTGGCCACTGCCATGCCTTCCATCCGCCCGCCCGACACGCAGCAGACCGACCTGGCCACTGCCATGCCTTCCATCCGCCCGCCCGACACGCAGCAGACCGACCTGGCCACTGCCATGCCTTCCATCCGCCCGCCCGACACGCAGCAGACCGACCTGGCCACTGCCATGCCTTCCATCCGCCCGCCCGGCACGCAGCAGACCAACCTGGCCACTGCCATGCCTTCAATCCGCCCGCCCGGCACGCAGCAGACCGACCTGCCTCCCCGACACGCAGCAGACCGACCTGGCCACTGCCATGCCTTCCATCCGCCCGCCCGACACGCAGCAGACCGACCTGGCCACTCTCATCCTTCCATCCGCCCGCCCGACACGCAGCAGACCGACTGGCCACCTATCCCTTCAATCCGCCCGCCCGGCACGCAGCAGACCGACCTGGCCACTGCCATGCCTTCCATCCGCCCGCCCGACACGCAGCAGACCGACCTGGCTACCACCACCATCACTTCCACCAATTGCGGAAACCAGCGGTCAGCATTTGCTTCGTAACTTTTGGAAAGATGTGGTCAGCGGTCAGTAGCATTAATATTAACGGCCCCTGGCCACATCCCATCCAAAGGTGTCCAATGCGTTAATCTGCTCGTCAACGAAGCACCAGATCGAGGGGAACGCCAACTGGGCTATAGGATTCCCGTGCCGCATTCACAGTATCAGGTATCAGAACCACTACAGGCAGATAACGGTGGTGTCACGATCACGGTTACATGTTCCCAGGCCAAGACTCTACTACCTACAGTAGCCCGGCACAGCTCCACTCACGGCTATAACACATATGACCGGGCAGAACTTCACAACCTACTGTAACCCGTCACAGCTCCACTCACGGCTATAACACATATGACCCGGGCATAACCTCACAACCTACAGTAACCCGTCACAGCTCCACTCACGGCTACAGCACATATGACCGGGCAGAACTTCACAACCTACAGTAACCCGGCACAACTCCACTCACGGCTACAGCACATATGACCCGGGCAGAACTTCGCAACCTACAGTAACCTCAACTCCACTCACGGCTATAACACATATGCCCGGATAACCTCACAACCTCCAAACAAACCCGTCACAGCTCCACCACGGCTATAACACATATGACCCGGGCATAACTTCACAACCTACAGTACGTAACGCCCAGGCTATAAAAAAAATTACCCCGGCATAACCTCACAACCTCCAGTAACACGGCTCCCCACGGCTATAGCACATATGACCCGGGCAGAACTTCACAACCTACAGTAACCCGGCACAACTCCACTCACGGCTACAGCACATATGACCCGGGCAGAACTTCACAACCTACAGTAACCCGTCACAGCTCCACTCACGGCTATAACACATATGACCCGGGCATAACCTCACAACCTACAGTAACCCGTCACAGCTCCACTCACGGCTACAACACATAGAACTGAGATGGTACATTTTTCCTCACACGCACTGAGTAGATATGCTTCGTGTTCGCTTTTGCTCCCCTGACAATTTCGTGTCACAAGTCCTCTCAGCTCCGGCATGGGCAGCCCTGTGTTCACAGCGTGTCATAACCGGATTTTATTAGTTGTGTATCATGTTATTTGTTTGTTAGTTTACCTAACACTTGCTGAAACCGCTGGGTATAGATGCATTAATGCTGTTTTCGATAACGGATATATTACTCCTGAAGGTATAAGATAGAAAGAAACTCATGCAACTCTGGTCATTACTTGATGGGATTAGGTTTCGAATAAGCTGTTCAAACTGGCTTCAGCTTATTTGTCAGCACTTATGTTTGAGATAACATTTCTGAACATATGGATCCGTCACAAGTACGCTCATTCAAACGTAATTCATGCCTGCATAGACAATTCTCTGGTGACATTTACAGGCGATGCACGAATTCAATGCACCTTTTCCATTTCATTTTTGCTTTGCACGATTGCAAGTGTTGTTCCTGTAAGGTTTTCATTTTGCAAGGAACTAGTTTTTACAGCTCTATTTCAAAGCTGCTGCTTGCCCGGAAAGCAATGCATTATACACGACTGTTAGTTTATTGGCCAGTAGTGGAGGTTCGTGCACCTTTGGTGTTGTCGGTGTAACATCAGCGCAAATGTCGATGATAACATGCAACACATACATCGGTTGTTCAAACGATGACTCACCAATGGTATTCACTCCTTGAATTTGCCTATGACGCCAAACGCCCTACAGGAAGAGACAAAATGTTGCCAAACTTTAGAGTACACGAGGACCAGACTCTCGCACATGTGAGTGTGCTAATGCTATACCAATATTATTTCTGATTTAGCATTAGGTGTACGCCGTTAAATGGAATGAAGGGGTTGAATGAGATGAGATGCTGGCAACACTAACAATAGCGCAAGGCCTCCACCCACAACATTTGCACTGCTTCTTGTGCGTTGTGTCATTGATATGCCGCCACCGAGCAGTCCTTCCTTGTCATTACTTCTAAATCTAAAACGTGGGCGTTCTATGCATACAAGTGTACAGAGCACAGTTCGTCAATTATTTGTCAATATGTCACCTTTATGTGCTTTCTTTTTTACCCTTGTTTGCGTGCCTGAAGCCTTGACATTGCCTGTCAGGGACTAGTTCTGACAGGCGCCTGTCAATACCGTGCTTAACAATGCTGATCTCTACGAATGATGTAAATGCTTGCTTCACCAGGAAATATCGAAATGCCTGAAGTATTATTATAATTATATTTATAAACATTAGTACCCTAGATACAGAGACGCACACGCTTGCATATATTGAAATGCATACACACCTAATTTTTTATCGCTTAAATTCTCAGAAGCAATTTATCTTGAAGTTAGTTGGGCAATGTTATCATTAGCTTAACACCTGCAAACAAAAAGCATGTCTGATGCTTAGAGCCTGGAAGTGCTAGGTAATGTCATCAGTATATATTAACCAACGCCAATAGTCCGTGAAATACTACGGTTCTTGTACAATACGATTTAATATCGGATGGCTGTCCCCTATTGACTGACCACATCGAACGTTGACACATCAGCACGAACCACAAAATAATTGATTCAGAAATATTGCGGCATGCATTTGCCCACAAGTTTCTAAACTGCAACATGTCCTCCAGTAATTAGCATGTCATCTTTCATAGATTTCTGGAGGAAAAATAAAGAGGGAAACGCAGGTACAACCAAAAAGATACAGAAAATTATGGCATATTGCTTAGCACGGTCTCCTTAGAATTTTCTTGTTGTGAGCTCGAATCGAGGCAGCCGCTGAAATGTGTCCTCTATCTGCACACATAATGCATTCATGCACATCCTGAATAGGCACAATAACATATAGGTACAATAACAGAAAGGTAGCAGCATGTGTTTGGCTGCAGAACTGATCGCTGCCTGACGAAATTGCCAGTGACATGTGATTGGCCTCAGCAATGACCCGTGACATGGGGTAGGCTGCAGCAATGACCTGTGACTTGTGATTGACCTCATCAATGATCCGTGACATGTGGTTGGCTGCAGCAATGACCCGTGACATGTGGTTGGCTGCAGCAATGATCCGTGACATGTGATTGACCTCATCAATGACCCGTGACATGTGGTTGGCTGCAGCAATGACCCGTGACATGTGGTTGGCTGCATCAATGACCCGTGGCATGTGGTTGGCTGCAGCAATGACCCGTGACATGTGGCTGGATGTCGAAGGGACCACTGGCGTCTGTTTCGCTGCAGAAATGATCACTGGCATGTGGCTGGCTGCAGAAATGACCGCTTGCTTCGCATGTTTTTGCACTGGTCCGCTCTGAATTTCCCTCCCTCAATATTCGCTTGCTTGAATTTCCCACTGACGAAGACTGTAGCAAGCCGCAATATAGCAAGCAAGCAAGCAAGTTCATAGCAAGCCGTTCGGACTGATCATTTGAAGAAGCAAAGAGAACATGTAAATATAAATTCATCCGAATACAACAGGTATGATGTTCTGTTGAGATGAATACTGGGCACATGTAAAAAAAAAGCCTGGACAAGGAAAACAAAAGGACGGCTCTGCATTAGCTCTGCCGATATAGAGTAGGCTCTTGACGGCAATTCGAGCGGACCATTCATATTAAAAAAAAATCCCGACAAGGATATACCAAGCATTTCCCCACCAGGTTTCCTCATTCTCAGTGTACTTGAATTCCTACGAAATCATGGTAATAAACGCAATGTTACTTATAATGTGTTTTTTCGAAGTCAATTTTGATACGCACCTTCAGCCAGCCTTCTTATTACACAACCCCCCCCCCCCAATCCCAGCTAACACTGCAGTTACGTGAAATTTAAAAACGACTATATATGAAGGAAGTGGGGGCATTTTAAACTTTACTTTCTGTGCCAAAGACGACTTATCTTGCTGTTAGGATGAGTTCGAAATGACAATACAATTGCAGAAAATCCAAGTGTTCATAGGGGAGGGGCATTCGCACCCCTGGTTTGATATGTTGCCAATGTTAAGCTGTCATTTACCTCATTCAGTCTGACATTTTTAAAACCCGACCTCCTCCCCGCTGGTTTGGTGGCAGATCTTCATGTCACCAATGCAGCACCCAAAATGTGTAATCTTCAGGCGCGGACCATACCTAGCGTTGACCACCATGCACTTATTGTGCGTCGTTCAATTTTAATTTCAGCCGGAAATTCCAATCTGTATGGCATATACACATTTGAATCGTGACTTCATCGCACGGCCACAGCGACAAATGCACGGGTACTTAAAGTAGTATGCGCATGTCTATTATACTGTGAATAGTTATAAATGTAATCTGTGTACCAATTTTCCATACCTGACGCTAATAGTGGCCTTGACAGCGGATTAAAGGGATGTGCCAACGACAGCCTTCCGGCCCTGTCGGCGACGACCACACGCAGCATCAAACGCGCTGCAATCGGTCACCAAAGTACGTCGCTGAATCAGCCATCACATGAACAACACTGCAATACGTCACCGACGTACGTTACTGAATCAGCCATCACATGAACAACACTGCAATACGTCACCGACGTACGTTACTGAATCAGCCATCACATGAACAACACTGCAATACGTCACCGACGTACGTTACTGAATCAGCCATCACATGAACAACACTGCAATACGTCACCGACGTACGTTACTGAATCAGCCATCACATGAACAACACTGCAATACGTCACCGACGTACGTTACTGAATCAGCCATCACATGAACAACACTGCAACACGCCACTGAGTCACGACGTTTGGTCCTGTTTATAGATACCAGGCATGACTGCACTCGCTTTATACCCAATGTTTGCGATCATTATTTCGCAGGCAGACATTTCTGTATAAGTATAGTGACCAAGGTAGGAGCAAGATCAGCGTGCCCATCACATAAAGCAATATCTCGGAACCTGAAAGTTGAGTCAGACAGGCTGGGTCGATGCCGCTTAGTATCAGGATGGGCGCCGAGGTAGGGTTCCCAGGATTTCCAAAAGGTACTCGGTCAGGTTGAACGTAAGGCTTGTTAAAAAGGGGAATATCACAGAGTCGTTTGTCGGTTATTAGTTTCTTTTGATGTTGCTTCGCTGGCTGGCTCACTTTGCAACGTCATCAACAGAGTACGATAATGTTTTTTCCACACATTGTGGTGACACGTCCGTAGCAATGGCGATTCCTATTTCCACCGTTCTGAATGTAAATGGTAAGAAGGTACAAAGAATCATCTCTCTTTTCTTGACACATACCGCGATGAGAGGTAAGCAATTACATATTCGCCTTCATGTGCTGAAACAAGTAGGATTTCCATGATGCATTTCTCTCGTAGATTCTGGTTTTCAGTGCCCATGAAGGTAACCGGACAAATGCACGGATGCACGTGTACGTATGGCACATGCACGGACGCAAAGGTACGCATGGGACATGTACGTACGCAACTATACGTTTGGCAGATGTGCGCACGCAAATATACGCATGCCCATAAGTGAGCGCAAAACCAGGTAATGCTAAAAAATACACAAGCACAGAAGTACGCATACGCAAATATTCGCATCCGTGAATGTACGTATGCGCAAATTTATGCATGCGCAAATGTACGTAATCGCAAGTGTAGGTACACGCAAATATACTTTAAAGCATAAGTAAGTAAGGGCAAATGTACGCATGTCCGAATATAAATATACGCAAAGGTACTAAAGCGCAATTGCACGCAGCACAAAAGTACGTCATCGTAAATGTACATAAGTACAAACGTCCACACACGCAAAAGTACTTAACCGCAAAAGCATGCAATGACAAATGTGCACATTCGCTAATGCACCTACGTTTGTTAGACGGCGCGGGTTAAAAACAAAATTTTCCTGTCTAAAAACAATTGTCCACCTACTTTTAAATACATTCAACGAGGAACTCCCACAACATCAGCGGCAGCTTATTCCACTGATCAACAACACTTTGACTGAAGACCTGCTGTCGCTTAACTGTCTTACACTTCAACTTGTCTAACCTGAACTGATGACCCCTGTGTGATACTTTAAACTGAAGATCATTATTCAAATTAATCTGATCTAATCCTTTAACAATTTTGTACATTTAAATCGTGTCCCCCTTAATCTCCTATAATTGAGTGGGTAGACAACTAATGTCACAAGCCTTTCTCCATATTCTAAGTTGTCTATTCCACTGATGAGTCTAGTTGCTTTACGCTGAACTCTTTCTAACACACACAAACACACACACACACACACACACATACGCACACACACACACACACACACACACACACACACACACACACACACACACACACACACACACACACACACACACACACACACACACACACACACACACACACACACACACACACACACACACACACACACACACACACACACACACACACACACACACACTCATATATATATATATATATATGAAGAAGTCTTGAACCAAGTCACTTAAATCTGAGAATACAAGGTCCAAGGATGAGCCATTCCGGGTAGGTTCCATTACAAACTGGTGTAAGAACAAGTCCTCTTCAAGGCATTTCCTAAACATTTTGCATGATAGAGAGTCACCACCAACATTTTCGTATCCCTTTAGATTAAAGTCACCAAAAATAAGTCCCTTCCTCTGAAAGTTTCTACTGATTTCCTCACAAATCACCTTATCAAGCTCCAGTTGCTGAGAATGTGGCAGGTTTCCTGATCGGTAGAAAGCTCCTATCATCAGTGTGTTGTTGTCGCCTTTTCCCACGGTGACATTAAGCCAAATGAACTCCACAGACACATTTTTATCCCCACCTGCTACTTTTTGAGAACTGAATAAGCTATTCAAATAGAGCATTACACCACCCCCTTTCACTGCGGGACCCCTATTGCACGAACACATAGTGCATCCATGGATCTCATAGTCCTGCAAGTTATCTCCAAAATACCCCTCACTGACCCATGCCTCCGTAATGCAAACACCATCTGGTTCCTCTTCAGCAACATAGTCTCTTTCCTCTTCAATAACATCCAGTTCCGCCCCTCACATTGTATATCTGAAAGTCTCACCTCCACACCATAAATACATAACCTTGCGCTTATCATAGATGAAAGACATCTGTCATTGATCAGCCCACTTTTTTAGGTCCTTCAAATCTAGTTGAATATTTCTAGAGTGATCACTTCTGTTTGACACTCCTACCAGCTTGATGTCATCAGCAAATTTGAGCACTCTATTAATCAGCCCTACCTCAATGCTATGCACAAAGATGATAAAGAGAAGTGGTCCCAGATCAGAGTCCTGTGATACTCCACTCAGAACATCCGTCCAATCAGATTTGCATCCATTTAACACTACCCTTTGTTTCCTTCCCCTTAACCATGCTTCAATCCAACCTATAACTTTTCCAACAATCCCATGTTGCTGTAGATGATGAATTAGCCTCCCATGTGAAACTCTATAAAAGGTCCAGGTATACAGCATCCATCCTGCTCTGATTGTCTACTTCTTTAGTAACATACTCCATGAACTCCAATAGGTAATTTGTACACGACCTTCGAGATCGAAATCCATGTTGAGTGTCACTTAAAGTGTTGTGCCTATGAAGACGAATCTGAACATCTTGTTTAACCAGTTTTTCTAGTACCTTGCAAACTACTGAGGTCAAACTGACTGGCTTCTAGTTTCCTACACACTTCACTTTGTGCAAAATGGTACCACGTTTGCATTTCTCCAATCTTCAGATACTTCAGGATATTCCATAGACCGCCTGAAAATGATACGTAGGGGAACTGTTAAAGCTTTGGCACCCTCTTCTAAGATCCTAGCATATATATCATCTAGTCCAGAAGCTTTATTACGTTTTATATTCTGCAACAGCTTTTCTACAGCTGCTGTACTTATTGTAAGATACTCCAGCCTGTCACCTGCCATGGCAGAAGCTTCAGCTGTTTATATTGCGCCGAAATTATCCTCAGTAAAGACTGATGAGAATTGCTCGCTTAGGCATTCAACAATAGCACAATCATCAGCCACTATTTCCCCATCTACCTCCAGTGGTTCTACACTGGAGGTATAGAACTACCCTTTTTAACCTTAAATTTGTAGAAGCTAAATAATCTCTTAGCATTACCTGCTGAACATTCTCGAGCTAATTTGATTTCAGCTAGTCTTTTAGATGCCCTGTCCTATCTTTATCTCTAGCTATTCTATATGATTCTAGATTTACCTCAGAGTTAGCATCTTTTAGTTTTTGTTTAATGCTTGCTTCTCTGACTCCAGTAAGTGCTTTACTTCCCTGGTCAAACATGAAGGATGCTTAACCATAGTTAATATAATTTGCCTATTGGGAAGGAATCTATCCTGACCTTGAAATATTTTACCTTTCATCATTCTCCACATTTGATAAGCATCTAAACCTTTCAATAAGTATTCCAAATGAATTTCATTTGGGAAGATCCTGCACTCACTCATTGTTATTCCATTTGGCAAGGTTTTGAATCAATGCTTCATTGGCTCCTATACTTCCAAGACACCATGAGAAGCGTATAATGTTGTGATCACTATTACGAAAGGTCTCCTATGTTCACATTTTGTACACAAGTTTCCCCAGTAGTAAGCACAAGATCTGATATTTAAATTTCCCTTGTATGTTCTTGTGTCATTTAGTAAAAAAGAAGTTTTCTTTTAAAAATGCCATCAAACGTCTTCCTGATTTGCTTAGACCTACAGTTTTGCTTCCCAATCCTTTATGCTGGTGATCACAGCCTGCGCTGAAGAAGGTTGTGGGACTGGAGCTGGATGGGTGATGAGAGCCTGCGCTGGAGAAGGTTGTGGGACTGGGGCTGGATGGGTGATCAGAGCCTGCGCTGGAGAAGGCTGTGGGACTGGAGCTGGATGGGTGATCAGAGCCTGCGCTGGAGAAGGCTGTGGGACTGGAGCTGGATGGGTGATCAGAGCCTGCGCTGGAGAAGGCTGTGGGACTGGAGCTGGATGGGTGATCAGAGCCTGCGCTGGAGAAGGCTGTGGGGCTGGAGCTGGATGGGTGATCAGAGCCTGGAGAAGGCTGTGGGACTGGAGCTGGATGGGTGATCAGAGCCTGCGCTGGAGAAGGCTGTGGTACTGGAGCTGGATGGGTGATCAGAGCCTGGAGAAGGCTGTGGGACTGGAGCTGGATGGGTGATCAGAGCCTGCGCTGGAGAAGGCTGTGGGACCGGAGCTGGATGGGTGATCAGAGCCTGCGTTGGAGAAGGCTGTGGGACTGGAGCTGGATGAGTGATTAGAGCCTGCGTTGGAGAAGGCCGTGGGACTGGAGCTGGATGGGTGATCAGAGCCTGCGCTGGAGAAGGCCGTGGGACCGGAGCTGGATGGTGACGAGCGACACCGGCTCAGCGGCACCTGGTGGCCGGCCGAGCTACAGAGCTACACCCCATAGCAGAGCTGCGAGCGGCGCACACGGAGACTAGGCGTCGCGTCGCGGTCGACCCGGACAGCTGACGGCCGCTCCCATCGACGCGTCAATTTACGATGTTGTTCGTCTCGTCAGCCATCGGCGCGATGGATCGCCGCGCCGCGCGCCTAAGTGCGCCACGTCCGTCGCTCCACACCGCGCTGCGCCGGATACGTCGTCCGGCCGAGACACGTTCGCACGCCGCGACAAAAAGTCGGCGTGTCCAGCCGTCCACCATTAGCCGGCGCTTCAGCATCCATCAGCGCACGAGCTGGCGGCGCGCGATCGCCGCTTGGGCCGTGCCGCTGCCGAGCCCGCCCAAATTTATGCAATTATTTATGAATTAGGCAACGGTAAATGATAGTGCAGCACCGCAAGATTGATTGGCCAGCATTTGTTCCGGCCGACCAATAAGACGGGAACGGCATGGAAACTTGTAATTACTGCGGCGCTGTTCCTGCATGGCGAGTCTGGGAAGGTCTGTAATTGCCTCTGTCGTGGCGAAGGCAGTATGGCGGCCGCCGACCGTCCTGGGGCGACTCGGCCACTGCAGCTACGGCGTACTCACGGCCACCGTCGCCGCTGCACCCACCTCCACCACACATGCATATGCACACCTGCGGCGGCGGCGGTGTACATGCAACCAACTTTGTAGCGCTCGATTACTGAACAATCGGCCAGGATGCGGCACGTCGTGTATCCTTGAGATAATGTGTATGCCCTCTCAAGGAGCTGGTTCTCTTCCATTTCCATTCTGGTAGTCACAAAGAGGAAAAGATTGAACTACGTAGCAAGACACGAAGCGATTCTGAATAACTTTTTCCAGTTTGCGGGGAACGTTGGTCAACTCACCGAGGCCGAGGAGGTGGATGTCAGCGCTGTGAGCGGCATTGCTGCTACCGTTGTAGAGTGTCGGGAGGAGCGGCCCCGTAGCTGCACTGCTGATGGTGATGCGATCCGCTGCGGATCTCTTGGTCATGATCATTGATCGGACCATGTCTGGTCACCGAGTCATGACTGTATTGTTGCTATCATGCACTTGCACCGCAGCTTTACCAGTCATATCACAAGGTATGGCATAAATGCATTACGTTATTCCCGGATGCAGACAATTTTGTCTCACCGGAAACATTCTCAACTCAAAGCAAGTCATTGACCCAGGATACACTTTGGTAACCAAAAGTGCATTATAGTTTAGTGCTTGCAGCCTTAATTCAAATTAAGTGACTACTCCTGCCATTCGCAACCTTAAATTAGGAATTTCCAAGCTTTTTCAGGATGTTGTATGTCACATGTGGCGTAAACTGCGAGGATTTCACCAGGCAAGTGGCCGAATGAAAGATGTGCGAAACTAAGCTACATCATGGTGTTCATTCCTCTCTCGTCTGTACGTCCAGCAGAGCTGGTCCATGGACTGGTTTGGATTCTACATACCCAAGTTGCCGATAATTGTTTACCTTTGATCTGGTCCGCAGGGTCACTACCTAGCATGCGATGCAACTATATTATGGGTGAAATAGCGAGGAGGCAGCCCACGTATCGACCGGGTGGCTGGACTCTCCGAATATGCAGGAATTAAAGGTCGTCCGCGTTCATCTTCGTCGTGATGGAACAGCACTCGCTCTTCCCACTTCCTGCTCAACCCCCGTAGTTTTACGGAACTGGTTAGCGAATGAAACTGCGCAGCGAGCTGACCTGCCTGGTCGGAATGCGACCTGGGGCTCACCTGCCTGGTCGGTCTGCGACCTGGGGCTCACCTGCCTGATCGGACTGAGACCTGAAGCTCACCTGCCTGGTCGGCCTCCGATACGGTGACCCTTCCGCCAGTTCACAGCTAAGTTCAAGTCAATCAAGTCAAGTCAGAGCATTGACCTAAAGCTATAAGTCACATGTGACCAAAACTAGAATGGCTTCACCATTCAAAACGTTTTGTTGGAGTTCGCATACTCCTTTGAACCTACCAATTAACTGTATGCTAACATTTTGTATCTCTTGGAACTTTCAAATTAAAGGTCATTGATATGTGATCAATGGAAAGTTGAGGTACTTTCGTTAGTGTTCTTCATGCCTTTGCAAATGGCATGCATGTACTCACACATTATAATACGACAATATAATGTCGCCTAAAAACTATATATCTGAGGTCAGGTAACGTCTGTCACGGTGAGCTGAGCCTACCATGACGAGACTCGACAAGCTGAGTCACTTGAAACAACGCGGTTTTGTGGAAAATCGATAGTTAAGAAAATATCGGCTATTATGTGTCCTCTAATACACCAGCAAATGTCCATTCCGAAGCATGCAAGGAACTCTGAGGCTTAAACAAGTACAAATCATGATACAGCCGCGGTTTCTACACTTACTCATTGGAAGACTTCAGCATCACTCGCCGGGCATATAAATATAGACAAAGCTTTACATATATTCGCTGTTTGAACTGCATAGCAGCACGATTGATGGAGGTGTGCATGTACGTATGTGCATCACATACCAAATATTTACCTATTTGTTGCATGTTGAGACATTCAGATAGCCTTTCCACATCACGTTGAGACGAAAATCAGATACGTAGTGATAGAAACAATTAAAATTCGCCGTGATTCTTGAAATTCGCCGTGATCACGATGAGACCATCGATGCCTATTTTTCCCCCAAAGGGACACATGTCAGACATCAATCAATGAACACTGGAAATACCCAAGGCAAACATCGCGTGAAGGTGCGGAGCACAACTGACTGGACGGCATAGAGCACCCCAGTCCTATCTTTCATGGCACGCACAGTCATTTTACCATATTCTCTACGTCACTCTTAGTTGTTAGCACGGGAAAAAGTTGCCAGTGCATGTACCTACACTGTACGTGTCAGATCATGGGCTGGGAGACATTGCATGCAAAAACCGCCGGCATACCGTTGAATTAATTGTGGGGGTTTACTATACGATGTGGTTTCCGCGAAGGTGCAGTACAACTGGCTGGATGGGCCGCGGCATGTGCTGCGCCAGCTGCAGCTCACACTGTTGCATCATGGGAAATCGTGAGCATCGTGATGCCGTACCTCCACCCCAGTGCCTGGTATGCTCACAGCGAAATGGTGCTCCAGACACTTCTCTATAGCGGTGACAGAGCAGAACACCAGTTTACTGTTGAACGTATTAGGTGCATCCGCGGCAAAAATGAGTGGAAACCCCAGCGTCCGTCCAAGAAAAAATTACGAAACTAAATGAGACCGCGGAGAGTCTGCAGGAGTTGATATCCTGGGACAGCGCCTTCGAACCGGCCCTCACGTGCCACACGCCAAGCTCCGAACTTGATGGCTATGTGGACATGCCAATGTCAGTTCCACAGTTTCCCGTGCACGGTCAGTCAGTTGAACAATGCGTGAAACAGGTGTCGCTAGCCGCAAAAAAGCATGTACGGGAGGGAGAGGAGTGACTGCTACCTCCGGGCTGGCTACATGCACCGGCAGCTTTTGCCCGTTGTAACAACTAAAGGGGACGTGGAGAATATTCTAACACGACTGTGAGTTCCATTGAAGATATAACTGGGGTACTCTATGCCGTCTAGTCAATTGTGCTTCGCACCTTCTCGCGGTGTTTGCCTTGGATATACCAGTGTTCATTGATTGATGTCTGACATGTGTCCCTTTTGGAAAAAATAGGCATGGATGGTCCCATGGTGATCACGGCGAATTTCAATAATCATGGCGAATTTTAATTGTTTTTATCACTACGTACCTTTTTTTCGTCGGAACGTGATGTGGAAAGGCTATCTGAATGTCTCAACATGCAACAAAAAGGTAGATATTTGGTATGCGATGCACATGCGTA
The DNA here is from genome assembly GCA_034440575.1 of Imbricaverruca yamaguchii. NCBI lineage: Eukaryota > Metazoa > Arthropoda > Thecostraca > Neoverrucidae > Imbricaverruca > Imbricaverruca yamaguchii. Next base: position 1,224,406 of record JAOTOL010001651.1, on the reverse strand, counting down.
CATACACACCTTCATCAATCATGCTGCTATGTAGTTCAAACAGCGAATCGATATGAAGTTTTGTCTATATTTATATGCCCAGTGAGTGATGCTGAAGTCTTCAAATGCGTAAGTGCAGAAACCGTAGCTGTATCACGATTTTCATTTGTTTAAACCTCAGAGTTCCTTGTGTGCCCGAAATTGGCATTTGCTGCTGTATTAGAAGACATTTGATAACCCATAGTTTCTTAACTATCAATTTTTGAACAAAACTGCGTTGTTTCAATCGACTCAGCTCGTCGAGACGATAAAAAATAAATACTATTTGACCCACTTATCTGGTTTGTTCTCACAGCCAATATGGCGCCGAATGTTGAAAGTATTTTTTTAACGAATTCTTAGGAAAAAAATTGCATGGCCCAGCGATATAATTTTATGCCAAATTGTTAGGCACGTACCAAGGCAAAATAAAAACAGTAGCCGCTTTTGATAGCACCACCTTGAAAATGTTCGACACAGGCTAACACTACGTGTTAGCCTGTATTATTCACTACGTCTGCCGTGGTTCTGGTCATTTCCACATTTATTTATGTAATAGTTTGTCAGCCCTCCCTTTTTCTATCGCTTTATAGATCGCTTCATCGCTAAAAGCATTGCGATTCATGAAAAGATGTATTAAAGTGCATGGCATATATCAAAGCTATGCTACTTTGACCTTGCGAGGGCTCGTTCTACCGACCATCCACCTTTATGGACAACGGAGCTGCTGAACATGGTGACCATCTTTTCGGAGATGGTGCATGTGACTCTGTTCTTACCAATGCTGTGAAGACAACTCATCACCCTCTGGATGGCTTCTGGCATGCTCAGTCACATGTTATCGTAATGAGAAACTGATCCCGCCCACTCTTCCAGAACAACCTCCAGTCCTGCCTGCCAGAGGCGGATCCAGCCGGATAGTGGGGGAGGCGGCAGCAGTAGGCTTAGGGGAAGTTCAAAAAGCAAACGACAGGAGGCTTGCATAAAGCAATTATGCTTTGGTAATGATGAAGCCGCTTTTAACATAAAAGCCTGTTGGCAAATTTCCATTACGAATATAAATTTACCATGGAACGTTTCCAGTGGTGATTCTTTTCTTAATCCCCCTCCACCCAGATATTTGTCCCGCACAAATCTGGATCCGGCATCAGTGCCACACAGTGCACATGCGTGTGTATGCATGCCTTGGAGATATGTATGTCTTGGACACACATGAGTGTAGACTTACACAAGGCAGTTACGGCAGCAGCTATACCAACAAATTATATACTGGCGAGGCATACCCCGCCAATGCATTGAAGCTTCCTTCACAAGGCAGTATGTCCCCGCTCAAAGTTAATTTGAAAACACTACGTAATTCCGAGCGCACCCCCACCCCCACCCCGGTGATTTTCACCTTCTGAACAATTTGTGCAAGAACTTTGGATACCCTGATTTAGGCTGAATATTTATTCAGCACACTTCATTGTCATACCATTATGTTTGTACAGGTCTGCATCACTGGAAATACATTCTATGTCCTCGATGCGCATACCACTCTGTAAACCTATCACTTAACTGAGTGTCAGCGAGTGAAATGGGCGGATATGATTGCTGAGAATCCGAGTATGGAGTATGTCCATTGGCAAGAAATACCGCTAATGGATGGAAATACCTCGGCAACAAGAGGGTATCTCACGACCACTTGATCTCCCGGTGGCTGTGTTGTGGGTTGTGGGCCGGTTGCACATCAGACGCAGCTGGCATCACGTTGCGGAGGACTCTGGGACTGTCAATGCCGCACCGAAGTGCATACTATTACGAATTGGATAGGGAACAAGCTAAACATGCTGCATGTAATACTATTCGGAAGTAAGTTGCCAAGTGGTGTTGGGTGCAATAAACACTCAGAAAAGAGCAACCTTTAAGGAACAAGGGCACACATTTCCAATGATTTCTCTCGAGAAGCAGTTTGTTCGACCGCCGCGACCGACGGCCAACCTTGCCGGCAGATATGTCCGTACAGAAGACATTCGGACCAAGGCTGCAGAGGTGGACCTCGCGGACAGTCTCCGAACAGAGTATGACTAGAATATTTACAAAGAAACGATAGATTTGGGTCATAGTGGGAGCAGACGCGCAGAAACCATCCATGCGCCAACAATACAATTCCCATATGACTATCTGCAGTATACACCGTACTTGCTACACGAGCTATAAACAGATAGTTTATAGAAGTAATAGGAAAGCGATGGTCTAAAGATGAGTTCGTAGTGTACACACCTCTATTGTTTAGTCTTTTGTGGGACTAGTATTGGTCGTGATGGTAAGTCAGTGCAAGCTTCTTGAAGTTCGAAAGCCTCGATGTTTTTTATTGCAATGGAAAGTTTGCTGTAGTGGAAGACAGACGAGTAGAGAAGTCTCCTACGTCCCGCCTCCCTGTGTATGGCTGGCAGGTGCAGGTGGTTGTCTGCACGTGTGTGACGGTTTCGCAGGGTAGAGTTTGCAGTGATTTGAACGGCAAGGTACGTTGGCTCTCCCGTCAGAATGATTTTGTGGAGCAGAGTAGGGCTGTGAAATACATGCAGATCAGCTCCGGTGAGGAGACCCAGCTCGTTGCGGGCATCAAAAATGTGAATGTGATCGAATTTTCGCGGACCTGACACGTCTCTAGGGGCGAAGTTAATGATCTCGTCTAGTATGTGGTTGTTTGCTGCCGACTCGTTCCCGTAAACAGATTGCAGTAGCTGCTGACAATGGGAAATCCTTCAATGAGTGTATTTGAAAATCGGAAGGGTAGGGATTTTAGGTCGGTAAATCTTGTTTGTTTGGCTCTTATGTGTGCAGCATGAGTGTAGGAATTGGGAGTGGATGGGTGGGATTTATGCTAGTAGGTGTGCACTGTGCAAGCCCCTTTACGATGGGCCCTGTGGTTTTGTTGGACCTCGTATCCTTGTGTTTTAGATCATGCTAATAGATTGAATATATCCTAGGAACAGGTGTAACTGACATTGGATTCAGATAGACAGATCATTATAGCGCCAGGTATAACTGACATTACATTCAGCACCGACCTTCGAGTGCTGATAATTCCTTTGAAACTCGTAGCACGGCATTGATTGGTACGCATGCCAGGAGATCCCCAGTAGGTTGTGGAGGTGGTGGGACGGGGTCTTGGATCCCCTAATATGGTACCCTGTTAATGTTGATCTGTCATTTTCCCAATTCAATCTCAAAATGTCTTGAGAATATACATTCGGAAGCCTTATTTTGTGAAAGATTTCCAGCCCTGTTAGGAATGTCAGTGCTATTTTTTAGTATCCTTCCTTTATAGGCTTAACCTAGACGGGCTCCTGTGGCTTTTATGAAGGCTTAGCGCTTCATGACTTAATGACTTAGTGACCTTTCATATCCTTGGAATGATACCGGGACAATTTTCGGATATACATCCAGTCATCTATTTCCATAAACCGCACGAAATCTCCGCTCCAGATCACGCTGTAATGGCAAGGTGCGATAATCCGCGATCTGAAATGTTCCCACTTTCATGATATCTCTGTGGCCTGACATGGCCCAACGAAAATATATAAAAAATAGAAAAAGACAGAAGGCAGGGGCGGTCCGTGGTACCCAAATGAGGTGAGGCAGAAAAAATCGCTGCATTTCGACCAGTATTTTAGCATTTTATATAATAAGTACCGATTATTATTTCATCGTAAGATGAGTATCAACAACTTAATTTGGCAGCGCAAAGAGCCAAACCTATCACCATCGTTCAGAAGTCAGTGGATTTCAACCGTATCCCACCTGTTGAAATGCTTCCGAGATTGCCGGGATGTTTTCACATATAAAATGGCGGGAAATAATATCATATATTCATATATCATTGATGTTATCATATATGTTCATGTCATAAACCGAAATGGCTGGCATACACATAAACACATAATGTATGTATTATCGTTATTATATTATATATATATATATATTTATATATATATATATATATATATATATATATATATATATATATATATATATATATATACATCATGCTTATTATTGTTGATTAATTTGGTGCAAAATACATGAAGTTAATGGGAAGCTCCACATCTATCGAGTGCATGCTGAATAGTACCCCATGCTAAAAGTTTAAATTATTAGTGGACAGGGCCAACATTGATGGGATACTTGCCCTTCAAAAATATACAAAAAGAACACCCCTGGTCTAGACGCATATGAATGAAAAATTGAAAACAATCCTGAAAACCAGCTGCAGGCTCTGTAGCTGCACATGGGTGTTAAGGGCGTGCTATTCCAACCAGTATAGGTACATCCGCCGGTAGCCTAAATATAATGTTGGCGCCTTTTCCTGGCTGGATGCGTTCCACCTTCCCATGGGGGTACATGCCCCCAGTACCCCTACCCTTGTTTACGCCCCTGGACCGAGTGGGGAGGAATTCTATTGCAACAGTTATTTCTTACTTGCTCCCACCCCTCCTTCCCGGCCGTGATCTTCAGTTGGCCTGTCTCATCATACTGCTACTACCCGTGGCACCGCTCGATTCCCACGGCGCTTGACATGAATGCAGTCAGCGTGGGCCCAGGATAAAAATCCTAGTGTTAGGGAAACTACGGCTTATATCCGTCGGCAAAATTCTTCAAACTCTCAAATGAACCCGATTTTGCCCCATTCGATGGTATTTAAGATCGGAAATGTCGTGTGGAAAACACGGAAGTTCCGCTGGAACACCTACGGAACTGAGCAATTGTCCAGCCCATGTGACGTCACCGATTGTCAAACGATATTGGAGGACCCCGGCCTACCCTGCGCTTGTTACAAAACGATCACTCACTATATGGCGAAATCTGCGAGAAGCTAACCTCTGCAGACCGGTGAAAGAGCTGTTTGGAAGCTAAGATGCAAATGATTTAAATGTAAATTAAATTCAATTTTGACCATAATTATGAGTCGCCAATGGATATTTGTTTCAAGTTTCTCAAGTTTGCTATTTTTCAGTGAATGAAAGCATCATTTTATGAAAATAACATACAACAATACTTCCCAGCTCTCCACTCAGGTAAGGCACTGCCTTAGTGCCTTACATGGGCCGACCGCCCCTGCCAGAAGGTACCGAAGATTGCATTGGGTTCCTTTGGACAGCTACGGAGCTATCCGGGAAAAACAACCCGCCACACCCGCTACCTTGCAGAGAGTTAATGATTTTCATGGAATACGTGCGGTGGTTACATGGAGTGCGAGTTGGCGTTGATGTCAATAACCGGTGCCTTTACGAGTGCATTGCTGTGTATGGCAATGACTATTGGTTCCTGACACATTGGTTAAGCCAGGCAGCTGACAGTCACAACAAAATATGGTACCATCAGGTTACATGCTGGAGATGGACGCCTAAATAATCTACCATGTCGATGTGCCGTAAAACACTGGCGATGAACCCGACGCAGGCCACGACAGCAAGGCATTTAGGTACATCGCTTTTAAAGTAGACTACCAGGCGCGGAACTTCGTGAACGTTCGGTGTTCCTAATACAACTCCAATAATTTGGAAAATGCTGCATTGGGCTAGATATCTGATGGAAAGTATTGGCTCAAAACCAGCCTGCGCAACACCAATAATTGTGATGTCAACAGCAATCATTTTGGGAAGCCTTACCCTGTGCAGATTATCTAACACGAAGCTTGAAGGCTGAAAAGTTATGCTGCCTAGATATCTGAGTTTGTTGGTGGTATGCCATGATTATTAAGCACATGGTGAAACATTTGACTGCACATTATTGGACACTGAATGAATCAATGCTTGGTGGTCGTTCTTTTTCTGATCCTCTGTATTAAAGTTGAAAATCAATGTGTATTAACTTACGTGTTGTGATGATTGTATCGTAGGCAATGGCGACTAAGGCGATGTGAACTGCCTATTCGACTTTACTTAACAGCTGATGCACTAAGAACCACGTTTAAGCAAAATTGTCATAAAGACACAAAGACATAAAATATTAGTGCAACTATGAGCCACAAGGGCCCTTCTTGGTTGCACTCTGTACACTGAACCAGTTGCCCACCAAATATGTCAATCAGCCCTCCCTGTAATACTGAAAAGCAAGTATTTATTAGAAAAGCAAGTATATATATAACTATTCTTATAATAATTGTCTATGCTGTTTTTAAAGATGTTCAATGTGCTGCTACTGACGATGTTTTCTGGCAGCTGGTTCCAGTGTTCTACTACCCTGTTGGTGAAGAAAGTTTGCCTTAACCTTGTTCTGCTGTGGTTAACTTTAATTTTGAATTTATGACCTCTAATTGCACCATTTTTGTTAAATTCAAACATTTCCCCAAGGTATCCCCTCTCCAGACCATGGACAAATTTAAAGACCTCGATGAGATCTCCTCTCAGCCTTCTATATCTAAGTGAAAACATATTCAATTTCTTCAATCTATCCTCATATGCCAGGTTGCTTATGCCATTAACCATTTTTGTAGCCCTCTTTTGTACTCTGTCTAAAAGCCAACAATCTTTTTCATAGCTAGGAGACCAAGCTTGGATGCAGTATTCCAAATGTGGCCTGACGTATGCACAGTAAAGCTTCCTGATCACTTCCTCACTTCTGTATGATACATTCCTATGTATTTCCCCGAGCATTCTCAGTGCCTTCTTCCTGGCTTCTTTGGTCTGTTCTGATGCCCCCAGTTTTGTGTTTAGAATAACACCTAAATCCTTCTCCTGTTGAGTCACTGATAGCAATTGGCCACCCATTAAGTATGGAGCCTTCATATGCCGCTTACCTACATGCATGATTTTGCACTTATCAAAATTAAATTTAATTTGCCATTCTTCGGACCACTTCACAAGTTCGTCTAAGTCTTTTTGCAGCGAGATATGCTCATCTTGACCTGTTATTGCCCTAAAGACCTTCAAATCATCCGCAAATTTCAAAACTTTACTGCTTAGGCCACTTTCAATGTTGCTTACAAATGTCATGAACAGTAATGGCCCTAGTACTGACCCCTGGGGGACTCCACTAAGAACATTTTGCCATGATGACTTTGTACCATTTAGCATCACTCTTTGCTGTCTATCTGAAAGCCACAACTCTATCCATTTTAAGATGCTACCTGCAATACCATGGGACTGAAGCTGTATCATTAACCGGGGTACCTTGTCAAAGGCCTTACTAAAGTCAAGATATGCTACATCAACCTGATTTCCTTGATCGAATTGTTCTGTGGCGAAGTTAAAAAGTCCAAGAGATTTGTGAGACACGATCGTCCTTTTCTAAACCCATGTTGAGTATCTGGAATCAATCTGCTACCTTCCAGATAACTAACTATTCTATCCTTGATAATTGATTCGAGTACCTTGCAGACTAGGGATGTGAGACTTACTGGCATATAGTTTTCAACTTTCCCTCTTTCTCTTTTCTTGAAAATAGGAACTACATTTGCCATTTTCCAATCGGTTGGAATTTCATTTTGTGAAACTGATCTACAAAATATTATACTAAGTGGAAATGCCAATTCCTTTTCAGTTTCCCGCAACACCCTAGCATAAATTTCATCAGGTCCTGCTGCCTTGTTTGGCTTTATTGTCCTGATATGATTGTAAACAACATCACTATCAATGAAATCAACATCATTTGTCAGATCCCATGTTACTGAACTATGGTGTACGGTCGGCAGATTGGTCATATCTTCCAACGTAAACACTGATTTGAACTGCTTGCTCAGCTCCTCAACCATCTCACTATCCTCAGCCATCCTCATCATAGAGCTCATACAAATCGTGCAAAATAAGCTTGAGGCCAGGGGAAAGACGTATATGGGTGCAATTTAAATCTACGCGCTTACTCTAAACACTGAAAGTGCAGTTTAAAGCGAAATTGTAAACGACTATTAAGAAGGAATCCGGGATATCCTTTCAGACTCACTGCACCACGATTTACTAACTGCCATTTTCAAACGTCAGCGTTGGCAGGACATTATTTTGGGATATGCTACCCATAACTAAGTAAAAGTTAAAAAAATGCTTTGGCAGCACAGCTGAACACACAGTTTGAACAGAATAGAAGGGCCTGCCCACTAAAAAAAAACCTTGGATTTCAGCCACTATTTAGATATAATTTTCAGTCACTTCAATTGAATGTTCAGTGCACCTGACGTTTACAGATTTACCATTGCTCAAACTGATATTTTGGGGACTAAAAGTTCCGCCAAAATTAAAAGGTTTCACTACTTATCACTGCCTATGAATATCTGGCTTTATGTCGTATGTTCTGGACCCAATTTCACGATCACCATAGAGCAATGCTGTAAGAATGCTCAACGTTAGCCTCTTGTAGCAAGAAGAACATACAATATTGGACGATGGTATTATGGTAGGAAATATGGACATACCATTACCTTTCACATACTTTCCCATTTTACGGGCACATATTTCGATGCAATGACAACCAGTGCAGATGAAGGGTGTGGCATTGAGGGCATGTACCCCCACGTTGAAAGTGCCGTCCCTCAGGGCCGGAAATGGCGTCCCTCTTAAAAGGCTCCAGTGTAACCGCTTCATATTTTTTTTTCAGCCGGAGGCGCCCATATGAAAAAGGCACACCTTGGAAAGAAAGGCGCCCCTTCGGGAAAAGCTGAGTGCAGCCTGCCTCCTCGAATTTTGCAGCCACAGGCGCCCCCTCGAATTTTACAGCCAGAGGGGCACCTCCAGGTTCTTTCGCATTGGCGCCGCTCCAAAGAAATGGCGCCCCTCCAGACAGGTGCCCAAATGATAATTCCTGGATCTACCCCTGGTTGCAACATTGCTCTCTCGCGGTTATGAACTCGGGCTAGTAATACAATTGTGCGCATTCACGTGTGGATTCTCTTGCACATGTTCGTTCCGTTGAACCATTAAGAGGAAAGCGGACAAACTGGCAAATATCTATATCTTATATGTCCGGAACAGCAATGTGGCAGCGCAAAGTAAAAGCCAGCGACGAGAGCACCGTCCGAGAGGTTATGATGAATTTCTTGGGGGAGCCCCTAGTCATATATGATACGAGTGCTTGCTATCACTGAATTATATGGCTCATGAGCCTGATACCATTGAGTTGGATCTGAATCGATTCAAATTTATGTCAGTCTGTTTGAGTTGCGAGTTGAATCAGATCTCGAGATATATGAGTCACATGTAAGTCGACTAAAAAAATTGGGTCGAGAGTCTAACTCGAGTGTTCATCACTGAATACTGCTAGATACCAGATTTCGATATGCTTGAGAGAAAACGAAAATATAGGCGATCGAACGATCAATTTGGCCTTTGTTCTTGAAAAATTGATTGCTTAGCTTTCTGATACTGCATAGTATCAAGCCACGTCGAATGCCGCTCATTTGATTAAAATTGAAGCGAATGCAGCCGAATCTCACGTTCGTTCGATATCGCTTCAATATCGCCATCTAACAAATCAAGAAACCCTTTGACCTATAAATTTGAACTTGACATGTACCGATTTGAAATGTTGCACGATGGTTCACCACAGGCTATCGGTTGATACCAGATTTTGGCAGGTTTGGGTTTCAAAAATTGGAGACGACCGAAAAAACTGGCTAGCGTTGAACCTTGACCGTTGAAGTGGTATTGTGATACCTATGTAGTTCCTTTCAGCGTGTTCAGTACGGCAGAAGCATTTGTGGTAATTGATTCGAACGATCATAAACCCTTCGCTGATTGCCGATACCAATACAATTACGCCTCTGGCGAACTCGTCGCTGAATAGGAATGCGAATACGACGTTAACTTGACGTCCGTGCTTAAGGCTGCCCATGACTTCCTTCGATAGTCTTCAAGGTACCCAAATACACCCAGAGTCACATTTGTTCAAGATATATCAATATATGAGCAGGGGAATGCAACCTAGGATGTATAAAGCCCTGCGAGAATGCAAATTTGTTGCGTAGCAGAGCACAATATTCCATCCAAGCGAAAACAGAAGATGGTCAAGGCTCATGTTATTCAAGAATTGGCTGGAAGCAGACATTTTAAACGTTTGCTGATTTGCCATTCGGATATTGTGTGACGACAGATAACCTGTGAAGCCCGTTGATTGGCTAGATCGATTTTTAGGATTTTCGGTGGTTCTCTTGATTATATATTTCAACTTTTTAAATGAGTACGCATAATTTTGCGACGATGATAGTGATTTTTTTCCTGTGTGGGGTGGGGGAATGTCCCCCAACCCCCCACAAATTGTTAGACTCATGCCTGTAAGATATGCTTAGTACCAGCCCCGACAATTCGCTGCAATCTAGAGGCCAGCAGGAAGATTCTTCTGCTCGACAAAGCATTGAAACGTTGGTTTGTTTTGACACTTAGGAATTTATCCGCATATTACTAATTAATACCCTCGAATGGTCCAGTTTTCAGCGAAAAATGATTATTGCTGCTGCGTTTTGAGTAATGATGCACCATGCCATGGACAAACAAGACATCAATATGAAGTCATGCTTCCCATTCCCGAACCATACTAAAAGCCAAAAAATACAATAGGAAGCCCCAGCACAATAGAGGTCACTTTCGGGGAGCAGGAGGCCCCCTTTCGACCTTGCCCCCCGGTAGAATTTCGTGGCGACGCCACTGTGTGTAGTGCACGTGTCAGGCAGCTTGTAGTGGGTGGGCCGCTGCAGTACCACTTCACGGTACACTGAGTGTGACGGTGTGTAGGGTACGTGTCAGGCAGCTTGTAGTGGGTGGGCCGCTGCAGTACCACTTCACGGTACACTGAGTGTGACGGTGTGTAGGGTACGTGTCAGGCAGCTTGTAGTGGGTGGGCCGCTGCAGTACCACTTCACGGTACACTGAGTGTGACGGTGTGTAGTGCACGTGTCAGGCAGCTTGTAGTGGGTGGGCCGCTGCAGTACCACTTCACGGTACACTGAGTGTGACGGTGTGTAGTGCACGTGTCAGGCAGCTTGTAGTGGGTGGGCCGCTGCAGTACCACTTCACGGTACACTGAGTGTGACGGTGTGTAGTGCACGTGTCAGGTAGCTTGTAGTGGGTGGGCCGCTGCAGTACCACTTCACGGTACACTGAGTGTGACGGTGTGTAGGGTACGAGTCAGGCAGCTTGTAGTGGGTGGGCCGCTGCAGTACCACTTCACGGTACACTGAGTGTGACGGTGTGTAGGGTACGAGTCAGGCAGCTTGTAGTGGGTGGGCCGCTGCAGTACCACTTCACGGTACACTGAGTGTGACGGTGTGTAGGGTATGAGTCAGGCAGCTTGTAGTGGGTGGGCCGCTGCAGTACCACTTCACGGTACACTGAGTGTGACGGTGTGTAGTGCACGTGTCAGGTAGCTTGTAGTGGGTGGGCCGCTGCAGTACCACTTCACGGTACACTGAGTGTGACGGTGTGTAGGGTACGTGTCAGGCAGCTTGTAGTGGGTGGGCCGCTGCAGTACTATGCCACGGTGTACGGGCAGTGGGCCGGCATTTGTGATGATTTTTTGGGGGTTTATTTTCCAACCTGTTGCGTATCACGAATGGTCAGAGGTGGATGTGGTTGATTGCACAATTTTCCTGTTTGAATAAGCATAACCCTGTCAAATAGTTGCTGCTCCACTGGTGAGTTCTTGATGTGTGGTTCTCCGAATGTTGCACTGGTGGGACCTTGATGTATGGCTGTCCGAATACGGTACTGGTGGGTTCTTGAGGTAAGGCTCAACGAATATGGTATTGCTAGGTCTTTGAGTTTGGTTCTCCGTACATGCTGCTGGTGATCCTTGAGTTGTAGCTCCCCGAATATGGTGCTGGTTTGTCCCTAAGTTATGGTTCCTTGGTTATGGTGGGTGTGTGGGTTCAGATGTTACGGCGGAGACAAGCCAACGCGCCTAGCAGGGAGCAGGTGCAATGTAAATGGGGATAGAGAGAAGAGAGAGAGAGAGAGAGAGAGAGAGAGAGAGAGAGAGAGAGAGAGACATCGTACGTGTGTGTGTACAAAGCATAGAGATAGAGCTAGAGAGATATATAGATATATAGAGAGATATAGAGATATAGAGATATAGAGATATAGAGATAGAGAGATAGAGAGATAGAGAGAGAGAGAGAGAGAGAGAGAGAGAGAGAGAGAGAGAGAGAGAGAGAGAGAAAGAGAGAGAGAGAGAGAGAGAGAGAGAGAGAGAGAGAGAGAGAGAGAGAGAGAAGAGAGAGAGAGAGAGAGAGAGAGAGAGAGAGAGAGAGAGAGAGAGAGAGAGAGAGAGAGAGAGAGAGAGAGAGAGAGAGAGAGAGAGGTGGAGATAGAGAGACAGAGAGGGAGAGAGGAGAGTGGGATGAAGGGGAGAAATAGCCCGTAGTTCAGTGACTGCCTAGCTATGGGAAGTACATGTGCAGTGAGCAGCAAAATGCTGTTTGACTGGTTGTAAATTAATATAATTGGCCATGGATGTCCCGTAGAATCACTGACTTGTAAGCCGAGTTAGTAACTACTGAAACAATTAACATATGACACACGTGATTTAGCCTCTGAGCATGGGAGTTCTTTGGTAGACCACTCATCCAAATCTGTACATATTTTGAGTATCAACTAACCATAAGTGGAACACACCACTCGCATTGTTCGGCTTGCTGAGCCCAGTGCTGAACTAGCTCACCTATTAATTATATTTAGTGCAGGACTAAGTTATATGTATAACAACAGTGTTTGCATTTGCTTTAGTTCGACGAAGGATTAACTAAGCATATCAGCAATCAGCCTGCAATGCCCAGAGTGGACGGCCATTTCACCATGCTACGCCTGCCCTTCGAATCAAAGACAGGCGATCGCACAGTCGTGGCCGTTACAACCCAGCTGTGGGTACAAGTCGGTTGGAAATTCTTACTTCTCTCCTTTTTGGTCTACTTTATGCTTAGACCAATTACCAACAGGTGAATGAAGTGAAGTCTTACGTTTAAACAGACCGTTAATATTTTGTAGTTCTGTTGCGTGTTCTGTGAACCGTGGAATAGTCAGCGTGAATCCAGTGTGTGACAGGAGCAGATACGAAACCAATTTGTTTTGAACATGAAGATATATTTACACATACATGCATCGTGTGTTGTACACTCAAGGATAATGTCACAAACAAGCATTTTAGCAATCACATCAAGAGCAATCAAGAACACTGATCAGTCTTCTAGAATAGTGATTGTCGTCAAAACAAAACAACTCGCCGAAATACGCACGCCGACGTCGATCGTTCCTGCTCCGGTACATCGGCCACGAGAACGGACATGGCCGCGGCCACCACATGACATGGCGGTGGCCATGACAGGTGACATGACGGCGGCCACCACATGACATGGCGGTGGCCATGACAAGTGACATAGCGGCCGCCATCCCACCCATCTCCCACAAACAACTACGCAGCAATCAACACCACAGCTAGGCCTATTGCAGCTATAAAATGGATACGTTAAAATATTCTGCCACAAAAGTCTACCCGCTACGATTGCTGACTGCACATTACCCACTAGTTGTTTTTTTGGAATTGGACATTTACAGTAACAAGTGGGTGTCGACTGGTAGCGGGTCGTGGTCGCCGAGCATGGTCACAGTCTGAGTATTTAGCCCATCTGGGGAGGGTGGCGACTGACAGAGTCAGTGGGGACGAACGATAGCCTGTCTCAAGCCATCCGTCCGTCAGCTACTCAGCATAGCCGGCATTGCACTGTCATTCCAGCAGGCCGTCACGGGTCGGATCATGGGTCACGTGGCGTGACCTTGCCAGCTGTGACCGTCTACACTGAAGTGGGATTGGCTTCTTTCGCAGTGTGTCGAAGAAAGACCAAATTAATACTGTCACAAATACCCACGCTGGCTGCTCGGGTACCACGTAATTAAATTACTAGGTAGGTATGTACAAAATACGACGGTGGACATGCCAACTAGTTATCTGCTCCCTTTGCCACGCCCTGGCCACTATCCAAGATTTCCGCAAGTCTGGTCAGACTATCTGGAACTGATACGCGAGCCGGCGGGGCGTTGTTTGAAACACAGTTTCACAACGCTGACGAATCTGTGCCGCTGGCCAGCTGCGGCATGGATACCGAGAGCGGGACCCATGGACAGCTAGCCACACAGAGCCGGCGGACTGAGTGTCAAACAGGGTCGGCAGATAGTCACACAGAGCCGGCAGACTGAGTGTCACACAGAGCCAACAGACTGAGTGCCACACAGAGACGGCGGACTGAGTGTCAAACAGGGTCGGCAGACAGTCACACAGAGCCGGCAGACTGAGTGTCACACAGAGCCAACAGACTGAGTGCCACACAGAGACGGCAGACTGAGTGCCACACAGAGCCGGCAGACTGAGTGCCACACAGAGACGGCGGACTGAGTGTCAAACAGGGTCGGCAGACAGTCACACAGAGCCGGCAGACTGAGTGTCACACAGAGCCAACAGACTGAGTGCCACACAGAGACGGCGGACTGAGTGTCAAACAGGGTCGGCAGACAGTCACACAGAGCCGGCAGACTGAGTGTCACACAGAGCCAACAGACTGAGTGCCACACAGAGACGGCAGACTGAGTGCCACACAGAGCCGGCAGACTGAGTGCCACACAGAGACGGCGGACTGAGTGTCAAACAGGGTCGGCAGACAGTCACACAGAGCCGGCAGACTGAGGTCACACAGAGCCAACAGACTGAGTGCCACACAGAGACGGCGGACTGAGTGTCAAACAGGGTCGGCAGACAGTCACACAGAGCCGGCAGACTGAGTGTCACACAGAGCCAACAGACTGAGTGCCACACAGAGACGGCAGACTGAGTGCCACACAGAGCCGGCAGACTGAGTGCCACACAGAGCCAACAGACTGAGTGCCACACAGAGCCGGCAGACTGAGTGCCACACAGAGCCGGCAGACTGAGTGCCACACAGAGCCGGTGTGGCGGACACGGGTCGGCGCAGCAGCGTCGACTGAGATCGCTGGGCCCGCTGCTCTGCCGGCGCTGTTCAGGCTCGGGCGGCGATTCGGCCAGTCATCAATCGTGGTGTCAGCCGATCAATTAAGACGTATTTCACCTCACTGCCGTCGTACTGCCCTCCGGCCGCGCTTTTATAGTGTCGTCATGATGTGAATGTCCTTAATCGGCCATGCCGTCACACACCAATAAGGGTCAAATTGATGGCCACGGCGGATGTCGGATAGTCCGTCGCGGCCGCAACGCCAGGGTTCGTGCGTTGATGATTGGCGCCAGGGCGATGATGAAAAAAAAATGCGCAAATCATTCATCAAGAATTGCCGGCAAAAAGCGTTGATGTGCCGTCCAGGAGAAATTGCAGTATGACATTCAGCGACGACTCAGTCGAGGCGGGACAGGGATCAGCGGCGTCGACCTGACCGAGGTCACGCTGACTACAGCAGCAGGGACGTCTGGCTGGTCGACACCAGCGCCGGAGACCTGACCGAGGTCACGCTGACTACAGCAGCAGGGACGTCTGGCTGGTCGACACCAGCGCCGGAGACCTGACCGGGGTCACGCTGACTACAGCAGCAGAGACGTCTGGCTGGCGGCGAACCAAGGCGAACTCGGGTCCGACCACCAGGAAGCGTTGTCTCAGAACGGCTTACTATATCCGTAACCGAAGTCTGCAAGCACAGACTGTGGTTAACACAAGTGTAGGCGCTTACATATGGCGAGAGGTGGTCAGCACAGGCACACCTATCACTGCCAGAAACCTGGCCATCTCTGACACTTACTTTGAAGAAAAAAAAACTGTGTGCTTTACCACGATGTCAATTCTCTTTTTTGTTGCTCCCCACTGAATATTCAAAGTATTCCAGAATGGGTAACTGGGTCTCTCTCGAAAAAAAACCTTTCCCGGCGCATATATTTGATAAGCAATGTTTCGCTTCACACTAGGACTATGTAAAATTGCTTCAGCGGCTCCTAGAGAAACCACTGGGTGATACCTTGGTTGTCAACGCTTGTTTGGGTGTGCAGAGCAGTAGCAAAGGGAATATTACAGGTGTTCATGGGTGTCATTTTTTTCCCGTCATCACCGAGATGCGTGTTTCATAATGCGATCTTTGAGGTTTTCACATAGAGCGCAGTCAACATGTTTCATAACGAGCCCTTGAAACTTTAATAAGGTTTTCAAATATAACTGTGCAAATTACGACATCTTAAATAAGTGAAGCATTCTATAAAAAGCACGCAAGTAGTGCACCACACAATAATTCGAATGATGTCATCAGCAATTTGCATTTGAAAGAGCGCATAAGATTCACTCACGAAGAAGATTCTGTTCGAAGAGGCGTTCGGGAAGACTTGATAGCAAGTGCAAGCTGCTTTCCAAGACTGGATGACATGGGTATGATCATCGGAATTCTCGATTTAGAATAGTCTTAAGTGAGTGTGACTCAGGATTCGACAGGAGCCCAGATTAAAACAAGGTCTCCTTCGAGCCGCATTCGGCCATGATTCCAATATCATCAGCAAGGAGACGCCATAGTGGACATTGGCAGTCTTCTCAAAGCCTCACGGATTTGTGTTAGTCTTCCTGACGTCCTTGGCGTCTCAGGGACATGCTGTTAGCCTACAAAGCGAAAAAGCGTTCCCACCACACGGGCCAAACATGACTCTTCAATCAGTGGCGTCCTCCAGTATTTGATATGTATCTGACTACGGGCTGGACATCAAACTGGACATTTTTCCATGGTAGCCATGACGTCCCAACCTTTTCCATAAATGCGTGGCCCACCAGCAGCGTGGCTGGATGAGGCCGAGCACGAGTCTCGGCCGGCCAGCCGGACGCCGCCCCTCCCGGCCGACCACCCAGCCGCGCGCGGTTTTGGCGTCACCGGCGGCCGCGGGCAGCCAATCACCGCCCGCCGACCGGCCGCCGATGATTGATGATTCGTCCGAG
>JAOTOL010001651.1:1170000-1202500 GCA_034440575.1 Imbricaverruca yamaguchii | reverse complement strand
CCGGGTTAAAAATATAACGTTAGGTCAAGAGGTGAAGCCTACGATTTCGGTGGAATTTTGCAACTCTATGCGATATATGAATTCTACGGACCTTTTCGACTTCAACGATATACAAGCTTTCATACTTCAATTGAGGGAAACTAGTTGAGACAGCGAATTAGAGAAATTGACATGTGGTGACCTTCAAAAATGGCCGAGGCTAGACGTAAAAACCATGTGGGGCAAGGGCGAAAAAATTGCAAAGGTTAATTGTACGTATGTCATCTCCCTATGACAGGGTGTTGGGCTAAATATGCGACACGAGGGCGGATTTTTGCACCTGTCATTGGTCGATCGGCGCACTACTATACTACACATACTACAATATGCTCTGAAGTTATGTACCATGTTTTCTGCGACAGCTTAGTAGCGTTGAAAGCATAGACTACCTACACTTTTCAATGCTGAATATTAGCTAGAACCTCATGGTTGAAACTGAAGCAAAATAAACATCGATGCTGTCCATAGCGCCTTCCATCAAGGATCCTGTCTAATGGGAAAGATACTGTTGCATCCACACTTTCGGTCGACCTCCCATGCAATGTTCGTTTTTAGCGTGGTATCATTTTAGTTACCCCCGCGAATATTTGGTTTACCTTCGTTGAAAACCGGACATTATTCGCCTTCACTTCTCAATAGTCTTTCTTTCAAAAATATATTCAGTCAAATGGCCACCGCCGCCGCTTTAGACAAAGAGATTCCACTGCTGCTGCTTTGGGTCGGTCAAGCATTGAGGCATGCACATTGAAAGTGGCCTGCCCCTCCAACCCTCTCACAGACCCTCTGACACTCCCACATGCATGGCCCCCCACCCACTCACAGACATGACCCTCCCACCCTCTCACGGATCCTCCGACACTCCCACAGACATGACCTTCCCACCCTCTCACAAACATGACCCTCCCACTCTCTCACAGACCCTCCCACCCTCCCACAGACATGATCCTCCCACCCTCTCAAAGATCCTCCGACACTCCCACATGCATGACCCTCCCACCCTCTCACAGACCCTCCGACACTCCCACATGCATGGCCCTCCCACCCTCTCACAGACCCTCCGACACTCCCACATACATGACCCTCCAACCCTTTCAAAGACCCTCCGACACTCCCACATGAATGATCCTCCAATCCTTTCACAGACCATCCGACACTCCTACTGTCATGACCCTCCAACCCTCTCACAGGCATACCAACAATGCATATGATTCACATCATTTAATAGTACTTCACGTATGGTTAATTATATCAGTGTAGTTATCAAAGTTCGAAGCAACACTTCGGGGGACGGGCGCTATTGGTAGAAAAGATCAACCGCATACGACTGACTTGCGTGGGGAGGTCCAATTACACAAATTTGGGAATATGATGATTTACGAACTATCATATTTGGGTTCCTGAAGCCACTTAGTAGAGTTCGAAGCCCCGTCCAGTATACATTGTTATTAATTGAACACATAGATGCCCATTTGCTCACATAACGCACTTCAGTATGATGCACCAAGTACACTAGCGCATACGTAGTACTGAAAACTTAAATATTATCAGATAACTGCGACAATGTCGAAATAAGAAAACAAAAGGTGACTACTTCGCTAAGTATGCGCAACATTTGCACTGTACAGTGTTCAAATAGTGCATTCCATGCCCTTCAATCGTGTACGTACACGAAGGGGAACTGTATCGAATAAACTATGGCCATGCTTGAGCACACCTTGGTAAAAGACCGGACAATTAGCATGATCAAAATCATCTGGCACCATCATACCTTAATACATCACAGAACTCAAGCAAATCCATCAACATACATATACTCACTTTCTTTTGCATCTCATCAAAACGCTATATGCAATGAGTTAGTAGCAGACTCAAGCGTCTTAAGAAACACCGAACTCTCCTCATAAAACAATAGCACGAGTCCAACGCGGCTCTATGCAACTCAAGATCGCGGAGCACTATGCAAGAAGTTAAAGGAAACGGGTTAAGAGAGATGAGGAGTGCAACGTGAAAAATAAACCAGAAGCGACAAGACGATGAGAAACTCATGCTGGCAAGATATTACAGCACCACTACCAGAGGACGTGTGGTTGACAGATGTAAGTTATACATACTTGCGTTACTACTTATTCACTAAGTGAGGACGTCGCTACTGGATGAAGTGAGAGTGACAAATGTAAGTCATACGTACTTGCGCTACTACTGATTCATTGAGGGAGGACGTTGCTACCAAAGGACGTGAGAGTGGCAGATGTAAGTCATACGTACTTGCGTTACTACTTATTCGCTAAGCTATAGGCAAGCTGCAGGGCCTGGGCGTCCTTTGGATAGTACATACTGTCCTGGAAGCCGCCGCCCCAGAAGCCTTGAACAAAAGAAAAGAAAACGATTAGCACAAGTCAAAATCCATGCAGGCACGTTTGTGACAGTGAAGGTCACTCAAACTACTGCTTTTCCGATGACAACTTGTCTATAAGTCTAAGCGAACAACTACATTGTCTAACTAATTATATCATTTTAGATCAGGCAAATGTAGAATGAGAAGACAGCGATAGTGAGGTAGAGAAAGCTCGCGCAAATACACCGGTTTCATCCGGCCAATACAGGTTGGCATGTATAGTCATCAGGCAAAGTAGACCAAAGTTCCACCAAGAACCTCACCTGTGAAGAACTGCTCAGACATGCCCGGGTGGAAGGCAGCTGCATGATGTGGATGCGGCATGCCCATGCCGGCCAAGTGCGGCGGCATCTGCGGCAACGCGTTCATGCTCGCCATCTTGTGCTCCTTTTTCCACTTCATCCGGCGGTTTTGGAACCAGATCTTGATCTGCCGTTCGGTCAGACAGAGCGCGTGTGCGATCTCTATCCGCCGCCGTCGCGTCAGGTACCGGTTGAAGTGGAACTCCTTCTCTAGCTCCAGTGTCTGATACCTTGTGTAGGACGTCCGCTGCCTCTTTGTCTCTCCGTTTGCGTTTACTTGACCTGCAATAGAACAGAATAGCAGCTTTATAAGTTTACGCCACTCTCGCCCAACTGTTCACAGGTAAGCCAGATAACCTCAGGAACCAGGACACACCGACTTCAATGAAAATAATCCACAGTAAGATGTTTGTTATTGATTTTCCCAGCGAAAAGAAATCATCCAACTATGTTGGCGAAGCCAGATTGAGGGAAAATATTACCTTTGGTGTTCTGTTATATTAATAACCCGATAGCGAGCGAGCGTCATGTGCACTTCGCTGCACCTGGGAAACAACACACAGACCATCACAAGCATGTGCATATCGCTGCACCTGGGAAACAACGCACAGACCATCACAAACATGTGCATATCGCTGCACCTGGGAAACAACACACAGGCCATCATAAACATGTGCATATCGCTGCACCTGGGAAACAACACACAGGCCATCACAAACATGTGCATATCGCCGCACCTGGGAAACAACACACAAACCATCGCAAACATGCATAATCAGGATGCTTAGGCGGTCGTTCCGTTGACCTGGCCTCGGAGAAGGGACGACGTGTCGTGCCGGCGGCCACACAGGCGGGCGGTGCGGCGCGCCCCGACACACGCGGCGGCAGGTAGCCGCGCACGCGTGACTGGCGCACGCGTGACAAACAGCGCCAGATGACAAACACCAGCCTTCCGCCGGGCGCCATTCCAGTCGCGTGTGTTTGGATCATTGCGCTATTCGCTAGCGGGCGTCGACCACGCGGCGCCGAACCCCGCCGCAGATGATGGAGACCACCCGTGATAGGCACAGACAAGGTGGCAGCTGGTAGATAATCACGGGCTCATCACTGACGCACGACATTCGGCTGGTTTCGACTTGAGTTGTTCTACATGAAGGAACGCAGTCTTGAGTCAAAGGTTGCAAACATCTAAGCATCCTCGATTCGTTTGCATGCATTCGTCCAGAGTGTGGTGCTATCTCAGAGTGGCTTCCCGTCATTCTGCTATCACGCTCGATGGCCTGTGCGACTTAACGCTACCATCCGAGAAGCGCAATGTCCCAGTATTGGTGCTCGGCTGTGGGCCACAGGTATATACCTCTGCCGTGCGTGGCGGGAGCTGGGAGCACCCGGTACCAGTCACAGGCGATTATTTACGGTGGTCGACTGATTTAGCACCTGATGGGATTACACAAAGGTAATTAACGCTGCTAAACGATCCCAACGAAGCGGCGCCATAAATTAGCTGTGGCGGCGGCCGCAGCTAATGTTTCAGGTGTGCTCGTGACCGCCGCTTCCTGCCGCAACCCAGGCACCTTTGTATCCCGATGCACGAAAAATGCCTCATCCTCCATATTATACAACACCACACGTCGAAATAGGCTGTGGTGCCTACTGCACCGACCGTGCGCTGCAGCATGTTTGTATTTGTTCCGAGTGTTGTTTACATGCCACCGGACAGTCTCTGCGCGGGCAGTCCGGGTGGTCTCTCAGCGTGCGCCACCGCCCTTGTCGCGCCGGGTCGCCATCGACAGCGCGCGCCGCTGAGTGGTTGGAGTTTCTGGCCGTCGGCGGCGCGTGGTTGGAGTGTCGGGCCGTCAGCGGCGCGTGGTTGGAGTGTCGGGCCGTCGGCGGCGCGTGGCAGAAGTGTCGGGCCGTCAGCGGCGCGTGGTCGGGTGGAGGAGTTTCTGGCCGTCGGCGGCGCGTGGTTGGAGTGTCGGGCCGTCAGCGGCGCGTGGTTGGAGTGTCGGGCCGTCGGCGGCGCGTGGCAGAAGTGTCGGGCCGTCGGCGGCGCGTGGTTGGTGTGTCGGGCCGTCGGCGGCGCGTGGTTGGTGTGTCGGGCCGTCGGCGGCGCGTGGTTGGTGTGTCGGGCCGTCGGCGGCGCGTGGCTGGAGTGTCGGGCCGTCAGCGGCGCGTGGTTGGTGTGTCGGGCCGTCGGCGGCGCGTGGTTGGTGTGTCGGGCCGTCGGCGGCGCGTGGTTGGTGTGTCGGGCCGTCGGCGGCGCGTGGCTGAAGTGTCGGGCCGTCAACGGCGCGTGGTTGGTGTGTCGGGCCGTCGGCGGCGCGTGGTTGGTGTGTCGGGCCGTCGGCGGCGCGTGGTTGGTGTGTTGGGCCGTCGGCGGCGCGTGGCAGGAGTGTCGGGCCGTCGGCGGCGCGTGGTTGGTGTGTCGGGCCGTCGGCGGCGCGTGGCAGAAGTGTCGGGCCGTCGGCGGCGCGTGGTTGGTGTGTCGGGCCGTCGGCGGCGCGTGGTTGGTGTGTCGGGCCGTCAACGGCGCGTGGTTGGTGTGTCGGGCCGTCGGCGGCGCGTGGTTGGTGTGTCGGGCCGTCGGCGGCGCGTGGTTGGTGTGTCGGGCCGTCGGCGGCGCGTGGTTGGTGTGTCGGGCCGTCGGCGGCGCGTGGTTGGTGTGTCGGTCCGTCGGCGGCGACCGTCCGCCGGTCAGCTCCAGGTCCACATTGAGATATCGAGCCATCCGCACCGGCCCGGTCCACTTAGATACACAAGCATTCATCACGGGCATTCTGGCCAGAACGCTGATGGATCGCCGCACGCTAATAAATTACCTTTCCCCGAACGTCGAGAGACGGGCCGACGGTGGAAGCGATGAAAAGTTGAATGCAATGCTTTCAGAGGCCATTCAGCTGCCGCCGGCGGCGTACCTTGGTGCCGATGCCGGTGCCGGTGAAACAGCTTCGGTTTCGAGAGCAGCTTGGTTCATGCACACCTTGCGGGGAACACCGAGACGACGCTAACACCAGCAGACCGGCGCCAGTCGCAGGTGCAGTCGGCGGAGGGCACTACAAGAAGACGGCTCACCAGTAGGCCCAGTACCATAATACGGCTCACCGATAGGCCCAAACCAGAAGAACGCTCACCGTGGCCCACAGTACTGGATGTCACAGGTTCCGTGTCAGAGGAGGACCCATCGGCATGGTCCAGTACCGGAGAAGGACCCAGTGGCAGGGTCCAGTACCAGAGGTGGACCCAGTGGCAAGGTCTAGTACCAGAGGAGGACCCATCGGCATGGGCCAGTACCGAAGGGGGCATTGTATGATTCAGTACTAGAGGAGGGCCTACCAATAGGACCCATTAGCAGAGGAGGCACTGTAGCATCAGAGGTACTACCAGTTGTAGGTTCAGTGCCATATGAGGAGCAGTAGGAATCTGTACCAGAGGAGGGCCTACCGGCAGGGTCCGGTACCAGAGGGGCATTGTAGGGCTCAGTACCAGAGGGGAAACTGTAGGGTTCCGTACCAGAGGGTCCACCGGTAGGGCTGGAAGTAGCAGACCCGGTACTCTGGCCGAGGGACGGCCTGTGAGGAGGCGGAGCAGAAGAACCGGCAGGCAGGCTGGAGGACGGCCTGTGGAAAGGCGGAGCAGCAAACCGGTATAAGGGTACTACTTATGAGTGAGGGGGTGGAGCTGCAGATCCAGTACTATGGCTGAGAACGGAAGGGGAAAGGGACGTTAATATACCCTCAAGGTAAATTGAGCCACCCAAATTATCTCACCTCATATTTTGTCATAAGAAATCGTAATACACCTGCCGACACTTAGAAGAAAGTTTCCATCTTTTGTTTGGCTGGGGGTAGGGTTGCGGCAGATAGCTGATGAGTCTTGAGAACAATCGTTTTGTATGTCTGAAGCAATTATTCCTGGACAAAGGTGCTTTTAATCCTGTCTAATTCGTAGCAGATAGGATTCGGACAACAGTACACAATTATGTTTCATCTTGAAATCAACCAAAGCCGTTTTGGCGTGGGATGTTCAGGAGATCGGCAGCCATATTCTATTTCAGGTGAGGTGGGTATGGGGTTAGTCCAGCAATCGCGACCGAGGCAAGATCAACCATGGATGAACCGTGGTCTATCAATTTGTTGCATGTTGCTAACGTATTCCTCATGAAACATTATGCAAATTGACGTATAATTGTTGTTCAGTCTATCATTAGCCTTGAACAAATTGCTATAATATGAGCTATGTTGTGACAGTATTCGGTGAAAGGGCGGCGGAAATCCAGATCGAAGTATCATGTGTAGTATTCTCTGATTGCTTCGTGCTTTTCCACCAGTAAACGTGAGGTGACAAAAAGTTATCATAAAAGCCTGAAACAACAAAATTAACACTGTTCAGTAGTCAACACAACTTTTGTTTACATAAACAAGTCTTGTGATCAACCAACTCCATTACTTGTCTCAACTTACCACCAGCCACTAGGCTGGGACAAAGTTGAGACAAGGGCGATGATTCAGAACAAGTCAAAATATCACCAACCTACAACTGTTTGAGAAAATCTTTGTATGGTTCATTTGTAACCAAAATATCAGCCTTTCAGAATATGGGCATAATAATAAATCCGTCTCTCCACATGCGCCCGATACTATCTGCAGTGCAAATTATTCAGCTTACTTCTACGTCCCCTGTGTGAGAAAGCGAAGCAGCAAACCCGGTACTCGAGCTGGAGGACGACATGCAAGAAGGTAGAGCAGCAAACCCGGTATTCGAGCTGGAGGACGACATGCGAGAAGGTAGAGCAGCAGGCCCGCTACTCGAGTCGGGGACATCACGTGAGAAGACATAGCAACAGACCAGGTATCCAAGTCGGAGAACGGCATTTGAGTCGGAGAACGAGAAGACGGACCCGGCATTCGTGTCGGGGGTACGTGGGAAGACGAAGCAGCAGACTCGACATTCGGGCTGGGAGGCGACATGTGAGAATGCAAAACATCAGACCTGGTACTCGAGCCGAAGAGGGGAGGGGCAGGGGAGGGGAGGGAAGGAATGTGAAAAGGCGAAAGCACAGACAGGGATGTGATGCGGACAGAGTGCCAGCAGTGACATAATGCTGGCACTTCACGTGGAGGTGACCTATCAGTGCGGCGCAACAAACGGACACACGAGCCACCTGCTAGTCATCACGTCCAGTGGGCTATTGTGGGGTGATGCTGACATAATGTGGATTGAGGTGAAGAATGCTTCTTTGGAACGCTCGGTACTGGTAGCATCCCATTGAACTAACGACGCAATCATTGGCGGATTAGGAAAGAGGGAGCACAATCCCCGAACAAAAATCTTGATGCGAGATTAATTTTAAACTCATCTTAAATATTACATGTAAACATGATATTATGTATATACATATGTGTATGTGTATATATATAAATCATAGCGAGATATGTTCATAAGTTGCTAATGTTCATGGAACTACATTTTTAGGAGCCTACAAGCCACTGTTGTACTCGTTTTCCTCTTGCATGTGCAAGACATTAAGCTTATGTCGTTAGCTATTGGAAATTGCTGCATGTTAGCAAATATAAACAAGCAAATAAAGGTAAATTGAAGCCCTCCGCCAGGTGCCGATAGACGAGCCCATGAGAATTTCACTCTTAACAGGCGTATTGTAGTGCAATGTGTATTTGGAGATGCCATGCTTTATACACAGTGCGGTTGCGGTAGATACCACTCTGCCAATGTGAAAATGGGCTTTAGTGATGTAATTTATTTCGTGACCGACCGTATTCTTGGTGCCTTATTTTCTAAATTTATTTTTGCTTAGTGAGTGCTCATCTCAACATTCAGTGCGAACACTTCAGTTTTCAATTTTACAAACCCTTCCGTTAATTGTGGGAGACAATGAGCCCCAATCTTAAATGGTTCTTCGATGAGCTTAAACGTGTTTCTATCACTCATGCTTCTCGCTACAGGCGGCTCTATGTCTTGTCCATCTTTCACACACCGCTGAACGTTGACCAATCCGGTACATACCGCAGCACGCCCGACCACGGGAGGACACCTGCCACGCACACTTTCCCATGCACACGATATCGTACCCATCAGTGGCACTACTTATAAAATACGTAAACTAAGCACATTGATACAGTAGCCTCATAACAGTGCATATGCCCTGTTCAACGTGTGATGGCAGATCGAGAAAGTCGACGCACGCTACTGTGGAAAATACAGTGGTTCGTCGACATCTCATGCAACATGTATTTCTATTTGTCCAGAGATTGCGCTGTATCCGGTTGTTTTTTGTCCTCCAGCAGACGAAACAGAGTGCGATAACGAAAATTCTCTTAGGTGGCACATGTAAATAATTTTACCCATGGGCCACCTTATCAGTTTTCCAGAATATGCCTCCATCCCAATTCCACTGAACGATCTTAGTCCAATCATCACCAATAAAAGCAATGCTTGGCGCGCCTGCCCACCTGCCATACAATCATGCAGAGACGCTTTGAGGTTTTGCGCGACAATGTGTTCGGTGTGTTTCCTGTCACACGCGAAATGGCCTGCATCCACATCCCCGGGGTACATATTTACCGATACATGGAACACACTCATCTGCTCACATGTCATGTGATCCGATTGCACGATGCCCTCCCATCTTGCCTGGCTGTCACGATCGTTAGAACATACAGCAGTACAGTCCTTTGCAACGTTATGCCCTTCTTCTATCCTACCCCATGCTCCCCCTCTATACCTCTCACATACATAGGTAACCAATGTTATATTTTAGAATATAAAGGAGAAAATGAATTTAGCAGTGACTTATCGCTTTCATGAACAGCTTGTCAATGTCAATGGAATCCGGAAATATATCGCTGTAAGAGGAGCTGTAGGCGCACCTCTAACTGTGTAAAATGTCTTTATGTCTTTATGTCTTTATGTCTTAAAACTGCAAGTTCTCAATTGAATTGTAAGTATTTGGACACTGATAGCCAACAGTTTGCAACCACATGCCATACAAGAATCGTTAACATCTAGAATTTACCATCCAGTAATCAATTTCATGATAAGTATTATTTGATCACCAGACAATCTACAACGCGGAGTTTGAGAGCTCGGCCGACACTAGCGCCATATATGAAGAGAACATGAACTACACAATTGCTTCACTTCAAAGTCAATTATAAGTATTAATGGAATGTACTGAGTATGGTGCCAAGTGAATCTCCATCATCCACGCTTTACACAAAAAATGACTAGTTTGTGCTACATTTTGGCATATTGGTAACCACAGCACACAATATGTGACAATTTCACCTTCCAAAAGATTTCATCGACCAGTGATGGCAAAACAGCTCCGAAAAAAGTTAAGACGAAGTTGATGTTGGGAATCGTCAAAAACGACATCAGACATTAGCAAGACAATTCCAGAAAATAAAAATTCAAGGGTCTCTCTAATGCAGAGATTCACTTGCCACCGCATAATTATAAAATGACCTCCTGATGGACTGACGGTGGCGGTAGACGCAGTAAAGGAACCTATCAATGTGTAAGCGCGTGCAAGGAGTATTCAGTACTCTCCGCTCACGGATCGCCAGAGCCTATTGATTACTCCGCCCTGCCAGTTTTGTCGCGACTAACTGGCCGTTGCCGCGGCTCTTTACGTTTCATATTCGTGGGGTGACACCGTCGCTCTTTCTCGCTCTTTTCTCATTTCGTTTTCTACTGGGGTGACACCCGTCACCCCACTCAATCTGCATCGTCGCCGCATTTCCGTTCCCTGAGTTTCGGTGTTCTTTATCTTTAGTTAAATTACATTAGGTAGGATTTTTCCTCGCGATGTGGAAAGGTGTAAAAAAAGACACAGACCCATGCTCGCCAACGGACTCGGACTCGGACTCAGAGTTTCCTGATCTGACCACACCCGACGACCATCGCACGAACACGGACTTGGCCCCTGATGCTCCCTCGACTGATGCAAACGTTGATGACCCATTCCCCGACCTATTCCCCTCTATGATGTGATGGAAGCCCTCTGTGCCTCACCGACCCCTGCTCGTCCCAAGACCACGACCTCGTACCGCAATCCAGACCAGACCATCACTCTCCACGCCGCTGACCTATACTTAAACCAGACCACGCCTTCTCCACATGAACTCATCGAACCAATCGAACCCTACCTCGACAGTGCTGGCTCGTACCTAGTCGTTAAGCCTGTCGAGGAATCCGCTTCCTTTCGCCATGTCAACGGTTTCTGGCCGACCAAACAATTCCACGCCATCTGATCCATAGTAAATCCCGACATTGAAGCCCCAGACGACGGAACCCTAGTTATCAAAACCCAATCCCGAGCCCAGACCAAACCCTTCTTCGCACCACCACATTTTGTGGAAAATCCGTTACTATCTCTTTCCATCCGAACAGCAACACCACCAAGGTTACCGTCTTCACGCCGGAGCTCCGCTGCATGTCTGAGGAAGACATCCAGGCGGAGCTCAGGGCGGAGGGGGTGACCCACGTCCGACGCATCACTTCCTTTGAAGACGGCCAGAAACGAGACACGAACCTCCTTGTCCTTACATTTAATTCTACCATTCTTCCTAAGACCCTCCTTCCCGGATACCTACGCTACCAAGCCCGAGTTTTTATTCTCAATCGTTTCCGTTGTTCTAACTGCCAGCGCTTTGGCCATGGCAGCAAAACATGCCGCCAACCAGCCCGCTGCCAAAAATGTGGCGATGCACCTCATCCCAAATTCATCTGCACCAAACCAGCCCACTGCCTTAACTGTCACACTTCCGATCACCTGACCACATCACCCCTCTGTCCAGTTCGGCGCAAGGAGAAGGAGGTCTGGGCTGTCAAGGCCACGACCGGAGTTTCGTACCTCAGGCCCGACGGTCTGTCGAAGCCACCTCCCCGTCAACTAAGACTTATGCCCAGGCTGTCACCGTCCCCCCCCCCACACATACGTTGCGTCAACATTACCTCGCTCGACCTCGATTCGAACGGACAAACACCCGGTTTAGCTTTGCTCAAAAAGCTCATATTACTGACCACACCAACACAAACCACCGCGTCTCCCACCACACCGACTATTACGACTCCGCACACTCCGGCAAATCTCATGAGGAATGCCAGACCCGGCTGCAGGGAAGTGAGTTCCACTTCGGTGGGGCGGCAGACCAAGCTCGGCGCGTCCAACGTCGGCCGGCGCCCGCGTAACCCGACTGACTCAACCCAGCCGGCGGGCATACCCCGCGGCAGTGGCCGACTGCCGTGACCTTGCCAATGTCACCGGTCGGCCGGACGGCTCGGGCGGATCCACCTCAACCGCCCTCAGCCAACACACATGCCCGCCAGGGCTACACTCTTGGCCTCGGCATGCACCGAATGATGTCGACAAACATTAATACTTATTCTCCGAATGTCTGCACTTTTACAATGAAATTGCCATAGTTTAATATACAAATGAGCCGAAATGAAAGCCTTTTTGAGCATTATCACACCTATTCTCATCGCACTCCAAGAAACATGTTTTTTTTCTTCGATGCAGATAAATATAAACACCAATCCTTTCAATTACTCGCTGTACCGTCACGACGAGGTCCATGGACCACATCGCAGTGGCGGTAAAGCACTCTACATCAACAATGATTTTACACGTACACAAATTACACTTAATACACCTTTACAAGCAGTAGCTTGTACCTTCTGCATGGTAGGAATATCGATGTACGTTCAATTTAAATTCCACCACACACTGACAACACACATCTTCTGACACAATTAGAAAACCTCAGTGCACATTTCAAGAACCAATTCATATCACTCGGAAACATTAATGCACATAGTCCAGCCTGGGACACTCGCGGCCGCATCATATAACAAATTTTAGACCGTAATAATTTAGTACTACTCAACACCGGATAACCCAACTTTTTCCCCTTGGACATCAAACAGAAACATCCATTGATTTATAAATATGCTCTCCCACTTTGGCCAATCATTTTGACTGGACTATTGACACCGACATTCATGATAGCGATCACCACCCCATCATATTATCACCCACATTTTCAACTGCGACCGAACCACATCCTGTTTTATACCCCGCTGAAAAATGTATAAGGCCGATTGGACAACATTTCAGGAAATATCACATATTCAATACAACCCCAACATTCCTCCCGTCGAAAACATGAACTTAAATACAAATTCACTTGTCGAAGCAGCTTCTACTGCAATCCCACCCACAAAACCTTTTTGTGATTATCTGGAAGCACCCAGTTTAACACTCGCATCTCCGGCGGTCCGCGCCAACTTCACATGTCCGGAGGGGGGCAGATGTCTTCCCCCCCTAAGATCTCTGGAACTATGCTGGCTAGCGACAAACGGAAGACGGCGTTGGATAGCTGGTGACGGGCTCTATCGAAAGTGGTTCGGTCATTGTTTCGCTCAGGTCAACAGTCATGTCACTGGACCATCATAGGTCAAATTCGACCAGATCAGGTGCGACTCAGATATTGACACATATCTCAGGACCTGTAACAGATAGAAACAAATTGCGAACACTATTCGACAGTCCTTGAAATGCGCTACCGACAATAGGCGGTGTAATTTAAGGTCAGGTCAACCGAAACTCAGGTCAAGGTCATGAATTCATGACCTCAGGTCAAGGCCTAGGGAGGTCATCTAAGGTATCAATCAACACATCTTGACGATACAAGCACAATGACGGTAATGTCAGCCTTCCAGCTCAATGCAGTGCGATGTAATGCACATAAATGTGTAGTGATCTCAGATGACCTCAGAGACCTTGGTGAGATCACTGAACAAAAATGTCAGCGGTGACATTGAGCATAGCTTCCATCTACATTCCACAACCGTTGTGAGATCATTCCGAGCGCAAATATGTAACTAGGAAACATTTGTATATTTTACCATTGCCCTATGTATAATGTTGAAGCCACCACCAATACGCGTCACACCCCCCACACCGACCCATCCCGGATTTCTTCATAAATTGGTGGACAGGGGTAATTGAGCGTCCCGAATCCAATGATGACACTCCCATTTCGATCTGACAAACCGCACGTGCGTTATAGCCTCAGGCATTTTTTGATGGTCACGATGCAGGGTTAAATTTAAACGGCCATAACTTCTGTTATAATCAACATAATTGCATAAACAAATATATCACTGGAATCGTAATAGACCAACGCTCACGGTCAAGTGCTTTATTTTTAAATTTGACAATGTATTTTTGGGGGTCACGTGACATAAGGTCATGTGACACATATCATATCGAGCGCATGGAAAATATCCAGTTTTAAAATTTTTATATTGTTGTGTAGTATGTTGTCTTTAACTACAAAAGAAATTGGAGATATTTTTGTTCTCAAGATTTTGTATTAAAAATCAGAGTATGGAGCGATGACGTCATCAATGGCACCCGATTGTGGGCCACTCAGGGTTGAAGTCAGTTTGATTCGTGATCTCGCGGCCTTGCAACCTCCGATGACCTCGGGTGACCTTATCTGATCTGCATTTTACTTCCATGAATTTGACTGACCTTTGGTGACCTCCTAGGGGTCATTTCAGCACAAAGACTTGACCTTTGACATTTATTGACGGGAGAAGGGAGATTATAGCTTTTTTGGATGCTGAATTCGAATTAAGTGGCATATTCAATCGTTTGAGCAACGCAAATAGCTAAGTCCAATAAAAGTCCGCATTCCAGATATTTAGTCATTAGTAACAGATCGTTATGGCTGTAAGGACAACGGTAGATCTCGCCATGGTTTTGGTGGTGGTCGTGTATGTGTGTATACAGGAAAACATACACTGGTCTGTATACAGACAGGTTTAATGTCAGGTGCAATGTATTGTTCTATGAATATATGCTTCACTGGAGTGGCTACCAAGACACTGATCCATCATTCAACGGCAGACATTGACGTGGCGCCCCTGTTCGCCCGACAGTTCGGCCACACTCATGGTGGTAGTATTTACCGGCACGAAGCAGTGCAGAGACTGTGTTCCCTGGACCGTCAGAGCTTTGGCGAAGCGGGTCTTTAGATCATGAGCTGTGGATTCGATTTCGACTTCGCTAACGAACAAAGAGATACTTGATGTTTTGAATTTTCGGCCAGGAAGAAGTACACTTCTGAGGCTATCGTGATCTGATGTGTGCGCGGACGGCAGAGACTTTCTCTCGCAGTCGCCCGTTTCATTATGCCGCCGATGCCGTCACACGTCCCCTTCCCATGAGCTGTTCCGAAGAACTGCCAGCCACATTTTAATCCAGTCTGTCTCGTGCTGGCAGATGTTAATAAAGTTGAAACGATTTTTGTATTGTCCCGCGCAACCATCAGAAAAGTAATGAATCTTAGACACATTGGGGATCCGAGTCTTCAGTTCCGGGATTAGTTTTTTTTTAATCTAAAAAAGGAATGAACATCAGTCGCGTTATGTTTTACCGAGTTTGACACGACGCAAAAGCTCTGGTGAACCGTAACATCGTCCTCTCGCCAATAGGGGATGCATGGGTGTATGGTGCATTGTACTGCATTCCAATGGTAACTCTGAACCTCATCCTGGATACAAAAAGTAAAGTTTTCCGAAAAATATCCTGCAACCACTTCTTCCCTAGGAGGAAGTGATTCCCTGAGGAATGCAAATGTTTTGCTCTGGTTAGTCGACACGTACTGATGTTTGGTCAGTTTTACGACCGCACTGCTGAAACTCTGTAGAAATTCACCTCGAGTCTGAACAACGTAATTAGATTGCACCGATCCGTGCTGACCTATTGCTTAAACCGATGTTCTTCATCACTGTCCGCATCATCATCCGCTGAATCATGCACCATACACTCATTCATCTCCTATCGGCGAGAGGACGATGTTACGGTCCATCAGAGCTTTTGCGTCGTGTCAAACTCGGTAAAACATAACGCGACTGTTGTTCCTGCCTTTTTGGAAAAAAAAATAATCCCGGAACTGAAGCCTCCGATCTCCAATCTGTCTAAAATTCATTACATTTCTGATAGTTGCGCTGGACAATGCAAAAATCGTTTCAACTTTATTAGCATCTGCCAGCACGAGACAGACTTCGGATTAAAATGTGACTGGCAGTTCTTTGGAACAGCTCATGGGAAGGGGGCGTGTGACGGCATCGGCGACACAATGAAACGGGCGACTGCGAGAGAAAGTCTCTGCCGTCCGCGCACACATCAGATCACGACAGCCTCAGAAGTGTACACCTTCCTGGCCGAAAAATTCAAAACATGAATTTGTTTTTGTTCGTTAGCCAAGTAGATATCGAATCCACAACTCGTGATCTAAAGACCCGCTTCGCCAAAGCTCTGACGGTCCAGGGAACACAGTCTCTGCACTGCTTAGTGCTGGTAAATACTACCACCATGAGTGTGGCCGAACTGTCGGGCGAACAGGGGCGCCACGTCAATGTCTGCCGTTGAATGATGGATCAGTGTCTAGGTAGCCACTCCAGTGAAGCATGTATTCATAGAACAATACATTGCACCTGTCACTGAGCCTGTCTGTATACAGACCAGTGTATGTTTTCCTGTATACCCACATACACGACCACCACCAAAAATATGGCCGAGATCTACCGTTGTCCTTCCAGCCATAACGATCTGTTACTAAAAACTAAATACGTGGTATGCGGGCGTTTATTGGACTTGACTATTTGCGTTGCTCAAACGATTGAATATGCCACTTAATTCGAATTCAGTATCAACAAAAAAAAACTATGATCTCCATTCTCCCGTCAATAAGTGTTAAAGGTCAAGTCCTTGCTTAAATGACCCCTAGGAGGTCACCAATGGTCAGTCAAGTTAATGGAAGTAAAAAGCAGATCAGAAAAGGTCATCCGAGGCCCCGGAGGTTGCAAGGCTACGAGATCACGAATTAAACTGACTACAACCCTGTACAATTTTTATAATTAAATAAATAAATTAATTTTTTTTTTTTTTAAAAAAAAAAAAAAAAAAAAAAAAATTTCTTTTTTTTTTTAAAAAAAAAAAAAAAAAAAAATAAAAAAAAATAAAAAAAAAAAAATTTTTTTTTTTTTTTTTTGTTAATATATTTTATCTTGTGGCCTCAGGTCAAATAAAAAAAAAATTTTTAAAATTTAAAAAAAAAGAATGGTAATTTTTTTTTTTTTTTATAAAAACCAGGGATATTTTTGTTTTTTTTAATTTTGTTTATTAAAAAAAAAGTTAGGACCATTTAATGTTAACCCTGCATCGTGACCATCAAAAAATGCCTGAGGCTATGACGCACGTGCTGTTGGTTAGATCGAAATGGGAGTGTCACAATTCGATTTGGGGCGCTCAATTACCCCTGCCCACCAATTTATGAAGAAATCCGAGATGGGTCGGTGTTATTTTGCACCCCAGGTGTGACGCGTATTGGTGGACCGCACCAGCCATGGAAGCGACCTGACCTAAGGTCAATGCTACGAAAAAAAACGATATAGATATCCCTGTCCCTTCGTCCCTGTCCCGGATGAGATCATGACATGCTATAAGTTTGAAATCAATCGCCCAATTATTGTGGAAGTTATGCCACCTAGAACTCCGAATGTAGTTGGATCACTTCGCCTGACCTGGTGACCTGACCTGAGATGACCCTGGATTAAAAATGTATGAGGATATGAGGAAAAAACCAATGAACAGCTATGCGAGGTTTGGCCTTGCTAACCCTATTAGTTTCGTGGCAAGTGAGGAAAAACCTGAGGGGACAAAAACCTGCACCCCCCCCCCCCCGGACGTGCGCGGGTTAAATCACTCCCGGCCCTCAAAATCCAAAATATCACCATTGCAAATCCACAAACAATAGTAAATACAATAGCGGACACCATGGCCCACAATAGCACTGATAACATCTACGGATCG
Organism: Imbricaverruca yamaguchii; assembly: GCA_034440575.1. Lineage (NCBI taxonomy): Eukaryota > Metazoa > Arthropoda > Thecostraca > Neoverrucidae > Imbricaverruca > Imbricaverruca yamaguchii. Next base: position 1,184,856 of record JAOTOL010001651.1, on the reverse strand, counting down.
GAATTCTTATAAAATGCACAATACATTTTTCACACCGATTTGGCGCAATTCAATTGTGACAACACTGAAGCATACAATACCCCTTTTTCAAATTTTAGAACTGGATACTGCAATTTCCTCCGCAGGTAATGCTTCTGCAGGTCCCAACAATTATCATTATTATTTCACAGACATATATTGAATGATACGAAACATTGCATCTTGCGAACATTAAATTAACTATAGTCAGGTTATATTTTCCCCGAATTCTGGACAGAAAGCCACCATCATTCCTATACCAAAACACGGCAAAGTTCACAGAAACCCCAACAATTTTCGTCCCATTGCTCTCACCAGCTGTTTAGAAAAACGCTTCGAACGTATGATTATAAAAAGACTGAACTGGTACCTAGAAACAAATTATCTTTCATCTCCATTGCAATGCGGCTTTCGTCATGGACACAACACATTAGATCATCTCATTCGATTAGAAACCGACATGCGTCTTGGTTAAAAAAGCATGAACATACCATCGCAGTATTTTTTAGACACTAGCAAAGCATATTTTATGGCATATAAACCCGCAATAGTTTCCAAACTTCTTCACTTTGGCGTCAAAGGGAATTCAGCTAATTATTTTAATTTGTTGGACTTTTGTCTGATTCTCGTCATTTTCATCTCCGGTGCCGGTCAACGATTTCCGAGTTACATTTCATGAAAAACGGATTACCACAGGGACGCTGTTTATCATCAGTTTTATTTAACATCATCATTGACGACATTTTCACCGCCTCAGATATCATACTCTCATTTTGCAAATGATAGCGCAATTTGGTACACAGATAAAACTGAAAAACATTCCTTATTTGGACTCCAAGACACAGTTGACAGGACGCACCAATGGCCCATCAAATACGGTTTCACATTTTCGGCCCAAAATCTGCCACAATGATATTCAGCAAATCACCTCCATGTCCAAATCCAGAAACTGAACTTTTGTAAATTCGCTTATATTTCTTTGTATTATTTTCGATCACAAGCTTTCCATGCATCAATACAACAAACACATCCAGACCAAATGCTTTCACAGACTCAATTTATTTCGCGGCATTACGTCTTCATCATTCGGATCAGATCGTCATACGCTTTTGAACTGCACAAATCCTTGGTTCTTCCTATCATATAATATATTATATGATGAATATATCATAGAATATCACTGGTCATTACCAAATTTATTGTCTAAGTAATTTTAGCTGATCTAGGACAATTTTGATGTGCTGCATTAAAAAATCGCATTGGTTTTGCTCAATCAGGTCAACTTTTTGTGCTATAGCCACATGCTGTTTCTTACGTTTGTGTTTACATGCATGGGTATTTTCGCTTTAATTGATGCAAACTTATTTTTTATTTCTTGAAATATTGAACTCTGAAGAGTTTACATGTGCCAATTTATGACTAATTGGTATTTTTATATTACAGGTGAATGAAATGGCTTCGACCAGAAGATCTTCCAAACACAAGCCCGACACATTCTGCTACATCTGCGGCGGACACACAATTGTTCCTAACAGGAATCCAGTCACAAGTTTCATAAAACGTGCTTACCGTACTTATTTTGGTATTAAACTTTGTGACCAGGATAAAGCTTGGACGCCACACATGGTATGCAAGACATGCACCGAGTATCTGCGTCAGTGGACCAGGGGCAAGAAGAGTTGTCTGAAGTTTGGAATTTTGGAGCACCACAGCACGAACCCAAAGATTGGAGACTGTTCATTGACAGCAGCAAGCGATCGCTAAAATGTGTTTTGCTGCACACCGGCAACCAGTTTTCCTCTGTACCCCTCGCTCACTCGACTACACTGAAGTATGAAGCGGTGAAGTATGCCCTGGATAAAGTTCGCTATGATCAGCATGAGTGGTTTATTTGTGTTGACCTGAAGATCGCGAACTTTTTGTTGAGACAACAATCCGGGTTCACAAAGTATTCATGCTTTCTGTGCGCGTGGGATAGTAGGGACACTGCTCAGCATTACACGAAGAAGGACTGGCAAGTGCGGGAGGAATGTGTGCCTTGCAGAGCAAGGAACGTCATCAACAACCCTCTGGTGGACAGAGGCAGGATACTCTTCCAACCGCTGCACATCAAGCTTGGCTTAATCAAGAAGTTCACTAAAGTTCTGGAGTGCCTCACTTACTTGTGCCAGGCTTTTCCAAGATTGACCATGGAGAAGTTGAAAGCTGGCATCTTTGACGGTCCTCAAATCCATCACCTCATCAGAGATCCAGAGTCTGAAAACCCACTGAACTAAGTGGAGCTGCGAACGTGAAAGACTTTTGTTCTGGTCGTGAAGAACTTTCTTGGCAACACCAAATCCAGGAACTACGCAGAACTTGCCACCAATATGATGATTGCTTTCAAAATTTCCGGATGCAACATGAGCATCAAAATGCATTGCACATATGGATTGGTTTCCTGAGAATCTGGGATTAATGAGCGGCGAGCAGGGGAGAGGTTCCATCAGGACATGAAAGAGATGGAGACCAGGTATCTGAAGAGAGTCCAACCCTGCCGCTTAGCATTATATGGGTTCGAATAAACGGAAGTTAAAGCCTTGAATTTTAAACAATGATGACGTAACATGCAATTTACATGTACTTAACTTTATCAATGTCTACTATTGAATTTACAGTAATCGATGTTTGTAGCATTTAATTTAACAATTATGTTAGAAAACAATTTATTATAAAAATATATTTCGTATGAGAAATACTTTAAAAAATAAACCGTGATAGCACAAAAATGTAATCGATTTGGTCAGAAGATCGAATTTTTATAAATCAACTGAGCACAAAAACCTGATATGATCGAGATAAACGGATTCCATTTTTGGATTCATCGATGCAAAATTGTCCTAAATCAATTGAAACCATAGACAACTTACATAACAAAATTGTAACCCAGTGATATGATTTGGTAGTTTACGCAGGTGGCAGTACCTCCACTTTGAAAATTTTGAAAACCTTACAAAATAAATTTATCCGCATATCACTTGGTGCAATGACCACTTCTCCCATCACTTCTTTACAAACCGAATCAGGAATTTTACCGTTAGCTCTTGGAAGAATGGAACAAACACTCAGGTATGCCTCAAAAATTCAATTAAGAGAACACCACCTCACCAACGCATCTTTACAAATTCTCACCAACCCATCACGAATATTTAGGTCCCGCCGAAAAACGAATCGGCCTTACCATAGATTCACGCATCAAAACATTTTCTACACAACTCCAATACAATATTCCATATATTGCTCTCCATCCACCAACTACACCACCGTGGCAGATGACCGAACGACGTATTTTGATCTCACCACTCCAAAATCACAGCTTTGTCCAGAATACGTCAAACAAAAATTTCACCAGTTTCGTTCTCGTTTTCGCCATGTTCCTTTTGTTTTCACCGACGGATCTAAAGACGCAAATTACGCGGGATACGCCACCGTTTCAGGTACACACACCCTTCACTGTGAATATTACCATGCCCAAACTATTAAGATATAAATATCTCGTTCTCATCATTCTACTTTTCCTTTTTTCTCCGAAAAATCAACATTTTTCAGAACTTGTAAATTGACTTTCAGAACGATTCTTTATCTTTTTTTATTCACAGCACGAAATGGCCTGAACAGTCCGAAGTGCCTATCATAATACAATCAAATGAAAGCGCGTGGTTTTCTTGAATGATACCAGCCTCTTCCGAGGCACGTAGTAGCGCGCCGACTTAACGTGACGATGCGACAAGAAACGCCCGGTCCACCGACACGTGCACTGTCGATGTGCTGGGTTTGTTATGCGAGTGGTCGGCGCCTACGACAATGCCCAGCTACAGGTCAGCTACAGGCCAGCTACAGCGGACACCTGTGTCGTGCCGTGTCGGACGAGCAGACGCACGCAAAGGGAGAACGCCCAGACAGCCGCATTGACAGCCGCCCTGACAGCCGTCCTGACAGCCGCCCTGACAGCCGCCCTGACAGCCGTCCTGACAGCCGTCCTGACAGCCGTCCTGACAGCCGTCCTGACAGCCGTCCTGACAGCCGTCCTGACAGCCGTCCTGACAGCCGTCCTGACAGCCGTCCTGACAGCCGTCCTGACAGCCGTCCTGACAGCCGTCCTGACAGCCGTCCTGACAGTCGTCCTGACAGCCGTCCTGACAGCCGTCCTGACAGCCGTCCTGGCAGCCGTCCTGACAGCCGCCCTGACAGCCGTCCTGACAGCCGTCCTGACAGCCGTCCTGACAGCCGTCCTGACAGCCGTCCTGACAGCCGTCCTGACAGCCGTCCTGACAGCCGTCCTGGCAGCCGTCCTGACAGCCGTCTATCCATTCGGCAGCCGACTTCGCCGCCGCCAGGGTAGCGGATACGTGTCCCTACAGTGGCTGATTTCCCCTCCGCCAGGGTAGCGGATACGTGTCCCTACGGTGGCTGATTTCCCCTCCGCCAGGGTAGCGGATACGTGTCCCTACGGTGGCTGATTTCCCCTCCGCCAGGGTAGCGGACACGTGTCCCTACGGTGGCTGATTTCCCCTCCGCCAGGGTAGCGGATACGTGTCCCTACGGTGGCTGATTTCCCCTCCGCCAGGGTAGCGGACACGTGTCCCTACGGTGGCTGATTTCCCCTCCGCCAGGGTAGCGGACACGTGTCCCTACGGTGGCTGATTTCCCCTCCGCCAGGGTAGCGGATACGTGTCCCTACGGTGGCTGATTTCCCCCCTCCCCCCCGCCAGGGTAGCGGACACGTGTCCCTACGGTGGCTGATTTCCCCTCCGCCAGGGTAGCGGACACGTGTCCCTACGGTGGCTGATTTCCCCCTCCGCCAGGGTAGCGGACACGTGTCCCTACGGTGGCTGATTTCCCCCTCCGCCAGGGTAGCGGACACGTGTCCTTACGGTGGCTGATTTCCCCTCCGCCAGGGTAGCGGACACGTGTCCCTACGGTGGCTGATTTCCCCTCCGCCAGGGTAGCGGACACGTGTCCCTACGGTGGCTGATTTCCCCTCCGCCAGGGTAGCGGACACACGGACACGGCACCCTGCAGCAACGGACTCCGCCGCAGCCAAGCCAAGACACGGATCCCTGTGGCAGTTGACTTCGACGTCGCCAGGCTAATAGACACACGGATACGAATAAGGTAATATTAGGGAGGTTCAATGCTGTTTTGGGCATTCGCGTTGGCGGAAGGGGAGGAGAAGTGCGCTCTCCACGTGGATGATCGGCTAATCATGGCTGCCACGGTCTTTCACGGCCCTGGACAATTACAAGTAATCCGAGTTGGGATCATTGTGTTAAAATGTAAAAGGCACTTAAGACCAATGTGGCATGCGTGTGATACCTATATTAAAGGTTACTTCAGGTTAATGGGCCATGCGTCAGTCATCTGTTGTGGGGGGTGTAGTGAGGCCATGCATGTGCCACCTGCTATAGCAGTGTCGGGATGCGCTGTTCTATTCAGATCTCCTGATACAACAGTCACGCACGGTAGCATACTGGTGTGCATTATATACAGTTGCTACTTCCGAGAGTGAATTCGGAACATCTCCCTGTTAACCGATAATAGCAAAGGTGAAGATTCTAGGTACAAAGGCGCAGTCAAGGCCCAACTAGCTGCAGTTCCCACTGTAGTAACCAAAAGATGCACCAGATGGACAAGAAATGTTGGGACTTTCACCATTCAAAACCACAAATTTACACAAAATTGCGCTTCGCGTGCCGAAATTGTTCTGTGATTTAGGGCATACTTTTTGTCGGGCCCCTTAGGAAAATCCTGGTTGCGCTACTACCTCGTGGGTTTGAGATTCGGAAGCCCTTAAGACCGAGATCGGTCGTTCCAGGTTGGGTCAGGGTGTCCAGCAAACTGGTGCAGTGTATAGTGTTCACCAAATATTTGCAACAACAATGCAGCATCCATGGTAGACAGGTATGCAACAATATGGCATAAATGTTGATGCACATCAAAACAAAACCATCGGCATAAAATATAGCTGATGGTAGCATTCTCTTTCGAGGTTCTTAGAAGTGGCTATACTGAAATCAACCCTTCAATGTTCAAACGCAAGCAATACTTCGACAGTTATGGGAATATTTTCAGGTGTGTCACGTTGTCCAGCTAAATTATTGCTGTTCATATAATTCGATCGCAAGTAACGAAAAATAAAACTTGATCTCAGATCATCATGCCAATCACCTCAGAGCGAAATCTGATTGTTAAATTTGCCCTATGCTAATGTCAACTGTAAGCAGTTTTCAGCTCAAAGCTGTGGTTATATCAATTCTGGCACCAACCGCAAACAAACCTACGCTAATTTGTCCAAGGGCGGATCCAGAAGCCTCGTTTTTGATCCATTTCAGAGGAGGCGAAGTTAAATGAAATCCTCCGATTTCGAGAAAAAACTTCCGGTTCAGAACAGCTAACACGCATGGAGTCTGCTTACGACAATGTCTACCCATCAGATGCTCCTAGATTTGGAGAATATGCCATTTTAGTGCAAAGTTTCGCAAAAATCGGCCTCTTAGGGAGCCTTGGCTCCTGTGCTGCCAATCACCGTTATAACCAGTTAAATTGTCTACACAATGTCATAGCATGTTGTTATCTTTCGAAAAAATGCCGTTGTGCAAAATTTCGGCAAAATTGGTATCTTGGGGGTGCCATGGTCCTGTGTCCTCCCCTTAGATCTCCTAGTAACACTGTCCGTGTAATGTCCAAGGCACTTTAAACACTGGCTATGTGTAAACGTGTATGCACCGGATGTCACGTGAATGTTTGTCATTTGACTACGTTCACTTGCCTTTGCTATGGACTGATTCATATATCGTCCCCGAATGCATTCTCTCGTTGAGCTGGAAACGTCAAATTGAAGCGCAAGAAGCGAACTGTGATTTAAGAAAATCCTAGATGACATTAAATCTGTTTTATTCGCCTTTCTAACTTAACACTTTGTTTGAGTGAGACGGGTGGTAGAGAGGAAAGAGTTCCCCAATACCGGCAATCACCAACGCTGGACCCGCAACCCCCTGGAATCTGAAGAGACCTGCACTTCGGGATGGCATGCTTCAAGGGGCGGTTAAAGGTAACCTACACATTTCGATTGTTATCTCGGGAAACCCAAAAGTTAACTGAAATGAGCTAAGCGGTAATATCACGGAAATAACGCATTATTATGGAAGGCAATGGCATAGGTGCGTCAGAGGGGCTGAGCATACTTGTCGACTAGTTATCAATCTTCTAGGTTTGGAGCACCGAGCTGCCATTTGAATACGCTATCTCATCAACCGTCCAGCGCTTGGTTTAATCTCTAAGCCTACCGAAAGGAGAGGTGTAGCTCTCTATCGGCTTTCCCCTGCTTCTAGATTCGTATCGCTGCGAAGCAGGATTCATAGAGTAGAGTCGAAGAACATATCCAAGACGTTGAAAGGAACAATGCAAGTAATGATAGTGATGTAGGAAAATTATCCTTTGTGATATTCGGACGCAACAGCAACCATACACACAATTTAAGTACAGCGGAGGCTATAGCCGTGCACTATAAAATTGATTTTGTCAGATTCCACTATAGTCAGTGCCAGTTAGAACCATTTATTGGGCACCTATTTTCTGCGCTGTGTATAACATATCTGTGTGGGTGACATAGCACTCGAATTTCACAAACAAGATGAAATTAATTGAAAGGAGTTCTCGTTATATTTCGGGTGTAATATCAACATTTTAGAGCGAATCTTAACTCCGCCCTATAAGACTTCTTCTCTTCGTTATATGAATAAACTATGCATGCGCCTGAACTGTTTGATCCTACGTTCACCCACGTTGACAATTAGCATGCCTAATCTCCTCCAATTCCCGTGAGTCCCTCAACACTCCTGAAATAGTCCTTGTCTGCTTCAATAAGCCTGCATGTCACTGTCGCCTGCCAGTCCCACCGGGTTATTATGTTCTCACAAACTGACCCTCGGCGCTAGCCAGGGTGACTAAGCCCGCCCGAGAAGTTTCCAACACACTTAGTGAATATAGTTCGACTCTTATCCCGAACATAGTCATCTGCGGCTGATGGTCACCTCTGGTTGCCTTCATTTTATCGTTCTATATTATATCCCCTGTTCCGGCAAGGCATGGCTGCAATCTTTATTCGAATTGATGTTCTTCTAGCTTCGATGTACTCGGACTTGTGCTGGACTCGAGTGGAATCGAGAATCGACTAATGAATTAATCGTTTTTGGATGAGTCGTGAGGTGCATCGATTCTTTTCCACAAAATATATCTTGAGTCGTGAGTTGAATCACATCTTTCCAAAAAATAAGTTGATTCATGAGTCAATCATTCAAATCACGATGAGTCATTTTGAGTCTTATGAATTAAATGCAAGTTATGCACAAATGATATAAAGCATGTAAAGACATAAAGACGTAAAAGATTAGTGCAACTATGAGCCACAAGGGCCCTTCTTGATCTTTGTGAATAATATGCCATGACACAAAGTAGGGAACAAAACACAGCATACTTATGCATGCTTAGCATTACAATTGTCAAATTATCAGCTGCCAATGAGTAAAGAATTAGGGGTACTGAATGTATTTACCAAACACCAATGACAGTACCTAGACAAAAAGACACAAATACATAAAAGATCCAACCATGAGCCACAGGGGCCCTTCATTGGTTGCATTCTGAACTGAACCAGTTGCCCACCAAATCTGTCGATCAGCCCTCCCTGGAATACCGAAAAGCAAGTCCTCTATTCTTGTAATAATTGTCTATGCTGATTTTTAAAAAAGATGTTCAGTGTGCTGCTAATGACAATGTTTTCTTACAGCTAGTTCCAGTATGCTACTACCCTGTTTGTGAAGAAAGACTGTCTTAACCTTGTCCTGCTGTGATTAACTTCAATTTTTAATTGATGACCTTTAATTGCAATATTTCTGTTAAATTCTGACACTTCCCTGATATATTCATCCAAATACTTCTTAATGTTAAGCTCAAGAATGTAAGAATTCATACTAAATATCATGCATGAGTCAATCCAAGTGCCAGGAACACAACACACAGAACTGGGTTGTGATTGTGAAAAAGAATATGGAACCGAAACGGTCCTGCACTGCAATAGGTATATGCACCGAATACAATTGCATTGGTTTGTTACTTCTCATACGCGCGTCTGATACACTGAAATTGGTGCAAATTAAGTTACGATGCATGCAATTTGAAGAAAAAATATCCCCTATACCGCATGACTACAAAATATTAATATCAACGTGCCGGATTACAATGCAAGTCCAACCTTGCAACCTATATTTTCATACAAGTCCAACCTTGTAAGAAAATATAATATGTCGGAACACATGTTCGCTGGAAAGAACCTGACAAGTTAATAACTCACCTGGTGAGCGCAAGATAAATATATTTGCTTGTAGAAAAGCAAAACCAAAAGTGACCATCACCTATGATTTGAGAAATGCTTTCCGCAACCAAATTGGCACGATTAAAAAAAAACTTTGGCTGACGTCATGCGGGCTTGAAGGACAACTTCGATCTACCTTCTAGTAAAGGTGCCTTTGGTTTCCTATTTCTCATACGCGCGTCTGATATCATATCAGACGCGCGTGTGACAAATGTGGTTACAAATGTGGTTACCTTTTAGACTCTCCTGCCACTAGGAAGGAGAAGCTATGGCACACTTCGTTATCGCAAAAATAACATATTCGACAGATGCTTCGTTGTTGGATGTCTTCGATATTTGTTGGTGTGTATGCAAATACTCATTCTCTTCTTTAATTAGACATAGATGAATATGCGTTGACATCGAAATGTCTGTCCAATATATTGGTTTCCTATAACTTTGTTTTAACATCATATATATATATATATATATATATATATGTGTGTGTGTGTGTGTGTGTGTGTGTGTGTGTGTGTGTGTGTGTGTGTGTGTGTGTGTGTGTGTGTGTGTGTGTGTGTGTGTGTGTGTGTGTGTGTGTGTGTGTGTGTGTGTGCGTGTGTGTGTGTGGGCAGTGCACACTGAATCATATGGCTTATGAGTTTGATACCACTTAGTAGGATCTGAATCGATTCAAGTTTCTGTCAGTCTGTTTGAGTCGCGAGTCGAATCATGCCTTGTGAGCTCTGAGTCTGAATTGATTCGAATCAAATAATTTTAACTGCTGTGAATCATGAGTTGAATCGGATCCCAAGATCTATCAGTCAAATGTGAATCGATCCAATAAATTTGAGTCGAGCACATGTCTGGATGCACTTGCCGGGAGCTAAATGCGTTCACGCGTTCACATGTGGTCTCCGCCGAGAGAGTCAGCTGACAGCCGGCCCGGTAGTTGTGGGGACTGCCCAGTGAGCGGTCAGAGGCGACACTGCAAAGCTACTCCAGTAAACAGTCCACATAAATCTGCTTTTATTTCAAATTCGCCGTTAGGAAGCTAATTCACCTCTGGAAAATTCAAGCGTAAGGTGAAAATGGTCATGGGATGGTAAAACGAGGGACATGGAACATAAAAGGGGAATGTAAAAAGGGTTGTAAAATGTTAAGGCGACATTTCGGCTTAGGTAAATGCGAGATGAAATACACCCAGTGATATGTGTAAGGAACATGACACCCTGAATGCAAATTATCCTGGTGTCATTTTTGGAAGCTGCGGTATGTGAGAGCAGCTTTACGTTGCGCTGCATGGCCAGGCCACAATGGGCATACATGTGGTTGGCCACGTGGCTCTTTCGGCCTTTGCATGCTATTGATGGAGGAACGGGCCTTTCTGTGTCAAGGACAGAGACATAGGATTGAAGTTGGCCAGCACCTCCCACGGTATAACTGAGGCACTGTGGTGAAGATGGGTAGGTGGTGCGGTTGGTTGCCAGCGTTGACCTCGACCCTTTTGTAGCAGCAGTCTACCTAACAGCCCCTAACCATGAGACGTTTGGACGAGGAAGCTCTTTCACGGCTTGGCCCTGCCGGTCTGTGGGGTTCTATTCAAAGGAGGAGCTCAGTGATAATGGATAAGAAAACTTTAGCACACATTGTCAGGATATTGTCACATTGACGTTTATCACACATTTTTATCACACATTGTCGCTGAGCACACCGGTCATGCCATCATGCCATGCATCATGACATGTGGCATCATGTTCCATAAGTCGTCACGTCGCCATGAAATGTTTGACTGGCAGGTAGGTTGTGGCACAATTGCTGACAGTGTGCATTTGCTGATATTGATCAGACTAACACAACTTACCTCCAGTTCACATAAACCCTGTGTAAGGGGAAATCTTGCAGCCGAAATTTGTGCAATAATGGGGAAGGCCAATGACGAGGTCAGAACTATTGGCCCACTGTCAATGACGAAAGGGAAAATAGCTTAACGGTCCGCCACTAATTCCCTTACCTTATACACACCCCGTTCCTCTAAATTGGTTGCTCTACTGGGAAGGATACCAGATAGGTCATACTCTGACGATGCTCCTCTACTGGCGGTGGTGTAGAATTGTGCGCTTTTGGAAACTTCGGCACTTGTCACCCAATGTTGGATTTGCCTCCAAACAACCCAAATTCGTAGCGTGGAGCCATACGTGGCATGCCCCAATTCATTTTGACCATCATGAATTGTGCCCGCCCCTCCCCCCTAATAAAAATCAGAAGCATACATTTGCCCAATGTTGTTACTATATAGACCTATTTAAACAATAGATGATCGGTAATTCATCTCGAATGTCTAAAATCAGATTGAAAGTGTGTTTTTTTATCAATTGGCGCATATAAAACTTATTGAACAATTATGTCGATTGCGTAAGTGGATCTATGTATCGGTCGGGCTTCAGCTGTTGAAGAAGTGTCATTTTTAGAAACAATTCGCACGTATGTTAATTAGGTGCATTCTCATGAAATACCATTAGTTTTCTTTTTATGTACTTCTGTAAGAAACATGTGGCGGTATGGTATGAATGTCAGCCAGGCATGGCACTGCGTAATGCCTGTCATCTTCTGCTATTGTGCCACTGTACGACAACGTTTGCTTTCTCTTGCACCACTCATCAATTTCGAGAAGACCTCGGAATGGCTCCGCTGTTCCCGTGGCTGGTGTAAATAGAAAATACCTGCCGCGCGAGGACAGAACACGTCCCCTGCCGACGTCCGACCTCGTTTACTGTCACCTGACGTCGCCTACTGTCACCTGACGTCAGCTAACGTCACCTGACGTCAGCTAACGTCAACTTCTACCGCTTGATGTCGCCTTCTATCGGCTGATATCGTCTACTATCGCGTACTATCACCTAACGTCGTCTGACGTTGTCTACCATCGCTTGACGTCGCCTACTGTCGCCTGACGTCGTCGCCTACTATCGCCTGACGTCGACTACTATCGCCTGACGTCGCCTGCTTTCTCCTGACGTTGCTGTCGCCTGACGTCGCCTACTATCGCCTCACGTCTCCTGCTTTCGCCTGACGTCGCCTAGTGTCGCCTGACGTCGCCTGCTATCGCCTCACGTCGTACTGTTGCCTAACGTTGGTACCTGACCTCGCCATCGCTGTCGACGCACTAACGCATTCCTGTGTGTATCGACACAGGCCTCCGGCGTGTGGAGGAGGCGAGTCCAGAACAAGAAACTCCGCCAAGAAAGCCGCGTCCCTTATCAGAGGCACTTTTCCCGGGCCTCGCGTATCATGGCCGCCACGGCTGGATATACTACCCCGCGCTGCCCGGACCAACAGACACCTAAATGAGGCGCCGGTGACACCTGTCCGACTGGCCACCGTCCGCTGGCTACGCCGCTGTCGCACCGGCCCGAGGACACGTCAAATCAATCACAAACAAAACCGGCAGTCGCGTCCATCGGTGCGCGCCGGCCGCAGCCGAGATCAGGCCGACGATGGTCGCCGCGCGTGATTTATTCCCGCCGCGGCCGGCCGTCGTGTGAAACGCAGTGGTGCCGCAACGCGATTGTGTGCGCGATAATGATGCATCTAGTTATGAATTATTTACCGCCGCGGTCGAGAGTCAAGACGCTTAGCTTGCACGACACCGCGTCGCCGGCCACCTCGCCAGTGGACGGTGCCGCTGATTTGCATCGCGGCGACGCGCTGTTGTGACGGTGGCGGCCGCGGCCGCCGACCAGCTGCAGCCCCACTGGTCGCGGTCGGCTCACGAGCCCAGCTCGGTCGGCGCGGCACGTTTTGACGGACCGGCCGCCCGCCCTCTGCATCAGCATGTGTAAAGATTGCACCGACAAGTTAGCGTAATGGTCAATTTCGTGCTGCACAGAAGCCGGCGCGATGCCGAGCGATAGCGCCGCTGCGGTGAGCGCAACAGTCGGCGCCCAGCGGCCGGGTTTATTGCCACGAAACAGAGATGTAGCCGCCGCCGCGTGCAGACCAGCCTCGAGTATTCCGCCAAAACAGGCCGTCATAAAATTCCGATCATTGGAAGATAACCAAATCGTAAAGTTACAGCGACCACGCAGACAAATGGCTGACGATCGGCCGACAGGATTACATGCCGCTGCCGGATTCAGCCATCTTTGGGTGCTTTCGCTGATTGGCCTGGACCCGAGCCACGCGATTCGCCGTCAGCGGTGTCTCCATGACAACGCTGCACGCCGCTGCACATGCCACTCTGCGACACCGCTTCAACACTGCCGCACGGCTGTAACACAACGGCTCCGGTGAACCGTGGAGGCAGGGAGGGCATCTGGCGTGGCTGTGGTGGGCATGTTTTTGTTGTCGCCAGTCCGGTTAAGACATGCCTCGTAACAGAACGACGGCGGCGCACCTGGCGAGCGCGGCCAGCTCGCGGTCCACCGTGCACGGCTTACGACGCCGCTATAGGTGGCCATCTCTCGTCATAAATCTATGATTGTCTTACTTCTCCAGCTGCTCGGGCGTCCACCTGTGCCCGGTTTGAGCCGACAAAAAGCGGTCGCTGCGTTGGTAGTTGACAGCGGTCGGTCGATGACGGATGGATCAGGCCGGCCGCCTCGCCGCCGGCCGCCGGCCGCCACGCCATCAGCTGGGGCCTGGCTGGCAGACGGCTTGGCTGCCGACAATCGAGGCGCGCTCGCACCGGCACGCCACGCAGATCAGATACCGTCCCGACTAAGGGGCTCATCAACATTGCCGACATGCTCGCCAGCGCAGATACGAAGAAGTTGTTGCCATTGTCCAAACACCTACTATGCCACCCACGTCCAAGCGAGGGCTTTGTTGGTCGTCCGGAGCATCCGTTGGCCACGGAGAAGCGAATCAGTGGGACCCGCGATGCTGTTTTAGGCCGTTCTTAGTTGGCCGAAAAGGCTGACGGATATGCTCAATGACCGGCACATGGTGCCTTTCAATAAACGTTTTGATTCTGAAATACGCATTTTGTGTAATTACCGAATACCCCCTCCCCTTTCCCACGCAGATTTAGTATACTTAAATATGCCTCCAGATCAATGACATGCATAACGAAATGTCATTTTACTTGCTCAGCTGATGACCGAAACTGCGATTTACGGCAAGGAAGATTGCAAGATGTTGATGCATCGCAGGTTTCAGAGTGCAGCACCTGAACACTTCAGAGTACAGCACCTGAATACTCATAATACAGCTCCTGAACGCTTCAGAGTACAGCACCTGAATACTCATAATACAGCTCCTGAACGCTTCAAAGTACAGCATCTGAATAACATCGGGTAGTGTTTGAATGTTCAGACCACAGTGCCCGAAAAGGCCAACACATATACGTCGATTGATGCTGAATGTTGGCCTTGCCGATGACCAGACCGGCTGAACAATGACTAGTTCTTACATCGATCGGACATTTGAAGAACAAAACGTTTTTGGTG